>CAUYLG010073083.1:0-24627 GCA_963573385.1 Cacajao melanocephalus
GGCCAAAAGAGTCGTGCTGGCGACACGTGTGGCTCCTCCGCCGGGAATCTCCCAGTTTGTGGGCCACAGAAATTCGTCTGAAATTGCGGCGTCCACTCGCTCTCTGTGCTTTCACTGGGAGCTACAATCCTGAGCTGTTGTTAATCGACCATCTTGGATCTCTCCGCCTGGTGATGAAGTTTTTTCTGTTTCTTAGTTTTCCTTTGGCGGACGCCCCTTCCCCGCAGAGCTTGACCTTCCCGGTTCAGCTGTGCTTACTGTGAAACTCTCAGTCCTCAGCGCTTCCAATTGCTGTTCTCCTTGTGGGGATGGGACTAGCCAAGATGGACTCAAAGGGCCCCCCGTCCCGTATTCTCCGCACCGAGAAGCACTGTGCTGGGGCACTGACAAAATAGCTGCATCAGCCAAAAAAGTCACGCTGGCAACCCGTGTGGCTCCTCCGCTGGGAATCTCCCAGTCTGTGGGTAACAAAAATTCGTCTGAAAGTGCGGCGTCCACTCGCTCTCTGCGCTTTCACTGGGAGCTACAATCCTGAGCTGTTGTTAATCGGCCATCTTGGATCTCTCTCCCTGAAATATCTTTTTATAATATCAAGATTTTCAAGAGATCTTAGGGAATATAGATAGGTAGATGGAGGGCTAAACTAAACTAAAATTAGAACTCTGGTTATAATATAAATATGTATTATACATTTTTTTTTTTGAGACAGAGTTTCCCTCTTGTAGCCCAGGCTGGAGTGCAATGGCATGCTCTCAGCTCACTGCAACTTCTGACTCCTGGGTTCAAGCGATCGTCCTGCCTCAGCCTCCTGAGTAACTGGGATTGCAGGTGCCTGCCACCACACGCAGTTAATATTTTTTGTAATTTTAGTAGAGACAGGGTTTCACTGTGTTGGCCAGGCTGGTCTTGAACTCCCAACCTCAGGTGATCTGCCTGCCTCGGCCTCCCAAAGTGCTGGGATTACAGGCGTGAGCCACTGTGCCCGGCCCTGTAGTATACATTTTTACATATCATACATGTTGTATGTGTGTATATTTGTGTTGTATACATTCTACATATTCATATAACTTATATAATGTATACATGGCTTTATATTATGCCTTGTATTAGTTGGAATGTTTTCCCATTAATTGTACTTATTTCTGTGTACAAACATGGGAGAAAATGGGCTTTTCTTCTCTTTGGGGATACTCATCATAACGTTAGGGAGAAAGGAAGAGTACTTCTTTTTTAGGTTATACTTTGCATTTTAAATTTCATTGCTGTTCCTCTCGACTTCCATCTGTGTTAACATTTGGGAATTTTGTGGTTGCTCTTTCTCAAGTGGAGTGGAAATGCTTAAAACAGAATTTACACTTTTAAATACAACTGAGGCTATATCACATTGTGATTCACGCCAGGTCTGAATACTTTTTCTTTGGCTTAAAAAAAAATCAAACGGTTTGTTGAACTAAATATTTTTCAAGATTGAAACCTTACTGATTATTACATGTTCTTAACATCCATTTTTGCATTAATGGCAGATCTGGCTAAAAAGACAATGATAAGTATTGAAAGTTTTAGATAATATTTTATGGCATCAAAGGTGTTTATACAGATGTTATTGTTAGTTGTTATTTGTTAATAACATTGTGGTTTTATTTAATTTTGATTTTTAGTTTCGGTTCAATTATAACCCAGGAAATACTACAAATTTGAATAAGCCACACATAGCCAGATTTGATGCTGTATAACGTATGTTGGCTCTGTGCTCTGTTTTTTCTTAACCTTTTAAATCCCTGTCAGTTGGCATTTTCTGTATGTGTGTGTGTGAGAGAGAGATTTTAGGGCTGAATAGTTAGTGGTTTGGACCTCAGTTCAGTTACTGAGAGGGTGAATTCCCTAAGACTACTTTTAGCTCTTAATGTCTGTGATGGATTCTTTTAGACAAAAGTTGATTTTAAATAAATTGTGTGTGTGTGTGTGTGTGTGTGTGTGTGTGCGTGCTTTCCAACACTCCTAGGCAATAGAGTAGGAGCTTGTTGTAATTTCCAGAGACAGGTAATCCAGATGCGCTATTCTTAGCTGTTTGTATAGTTGATGAAAGATAGCAAAATCTCATAATGGCTTTAACTATCTCATACTCCTCATTTTCGGTTCTGTGCCTTATTGAGTAGCCTTTCATGGTTATTGTAGCCATTTATCTCAGGTTTAGTTCTCTTCTCCTTAGTACGTTTATGAGAAAAATAGTAATTAGAAGTTAAGTGGTCTCCAACCTGTGACCCTGTAGTTCAAGATTATTTGTTTTTTGCTTTATTTTGGCTTTTCTTAAAGGCCAGCTTTACATATGGGTAGACACCAGCTTAAAACAAAAAAAAAGAGAAATTCTCTATGTATAGCTGAAACTTACTTTTTTGGAGCTAAGACAGAATTCAGCTGTGAGATAGACAAAAGTTGAAAGAATAGATTAAATAATAAATAACCAATATACTATAATATGTATTGGTTAATTATTATTATTATTATTTTTTGAGAAAGGGTCTCATTCTGTTGCCTAGGCTGGAGTGCAGTAGCAAGATCACAGCTCATTGCAGCCTTGAACTCCTAGGCTCAAGCAGTCCTCCTACCCTGGCCTCCTGAATAGCTGCGACTACAGGCATATGCCACCGTTCCTGGATTATTTATAAATTTTTTGTGGAGATGGGGTCTTGCTATGCTGCTCAGGCTGGTGTTGAACTCCTGGGCTCAAGTGATCCTCCTACCTCGACCTTCCAAAGTGCTGGGATTAAGGGTGTGATCATCACACCCTGCCCAATTTTTATTTTTTATTATTGTGTGCTTTGGAAAGGAATTGAAGAAACTTAATAAAAAGCCATGTGTAATTTATATAATGTTTGGATATGTGTTTATAGTTAAAAATAAATGCAAGAAAATCAGCAGAAATACTTTCTAAAGGAGTAGAATATATGTCAGTTTTCAGAGGATGATAAGCCAAGGTAAAATTGGCTTAACCAGTTTTGGAAGCCTCATGGAAAAACTCAAGTCAGTAATGAAACCTCTCAGTAAAAAAAGACAACTAGAGAATCTGTGACCACATTATTGTGTTCCCTAAGCTGATGGACAGGGTAGGCTATTTTATTTTTCTATTAAGGAGGGATAAATTCTTAGGTCTGAATGCTCTTGAGACAGGCATTAACTCACTCTGTATTTGCCAGGGAGTATGTTGTGTTCTAGAAAGTGCACCTCTGTCTTTTGTTCTTGAGTAAATTACTGGCTAGTTGGCGGTAATAGGAATAATCTAGTGATAAATGGTAGAATATAAAATTTACGTGATAACAAAGATGTTATTCACCCAAAATGAATTTCTGGGTCTGGACATTACACACTTAGAAGTTTTGATGGGTTTCACATGAAATATTTTGCTTTAAATATATAAAATCACTGATGGGTAGGCTGACAGTGGGTCAGTTTGCCAGAGTTCAAATCTCAGCTCCCTATTAGCTGTGTGCTGTGGTCTGAATGTTTGTATTACCCCTGCCCAAATTTGTATATTGAAATCTTAACCCCCAAGATGATGGTATTAAGAGACAGGGCCTTTGAGTGGTGTTTAGGTCCTGAGGGTTCCATCCTCATGAATGGGATTAGTACCTTTATAAGAGAGGCATGAAGAAGCTCATTTGCCTTTTCCACCACGGGAAGAAGCAACAACAAGCCACCAACTATGAAACTATAAGAGGTCCCTTACCAGGCATGGAACCTGCTGGCACCTTGATCTTGGACTAACCAGCTTCTAGTACTGGGAGCAATAAATTTCTGTTGTTTATAAACTACCCAGTCTAAGGTATTTTGTTATAGAAGCCTGAATGGACTGACAGTATGAGTAATTTAACCTTCCTAACCCTTAATTTTGTAATCTATAACATGAGGATAATAATACCAGCTTTATCAAGATTTTATGAGGATTAAATGGGATAATCCATGTAAAGACTGGCTGGCAGGAAGTATGTGCTCTGTAAATATTATTAATGGTGATAAGGAGATATGGACAATAAAATGACCCAAGGAATTACATTCTAGGATATGCAATTTTTATGATGCTTTAAGCAGATGACAGACAAAACAAGTAATCATACCCAATGCCTAAAAATTAGAATTTTTCTTTAGATTTCTCTCTGCAAGTAATTCCATTCGTTGTAATAGCTTTAAGTCAGTGCCTTCCAACCTGTGGTGAAGAGTCTTTTTTTTTTTTAACAAAAAGCATTTTTTATTGTACAAGAGACTGATACTTGTATAAAATTCAACAAAAATGAGTTGCTAGAAAAATTAAAAAAGAAGACATATAAAAGTACCAGTTTTTAAATTAGATTCAACAGATACAAAAATTCTCTGTGAAACTGCTATAAAAGTTTCTAAATGCTTACTCTCAGTTTCAGTACTTATCTCATCATGGACCAGTGACAAACAGTTGGCGACTCAGCAGTGGTCTGTGGCACATATTTGAGTAGTATTGCTTTAAATAGCAATATGAAATATATATATATATATAAACATATTAAATATCAATATATAGATATATATACATATATATTTCATATTGCTATTTAAAGCAATACTACTTGCTTTAAATAATGTATGTTGATATTTAATACAGTAAATATTAATATTATATATATATATTCATTTACTTCAAAATTTATGTCTATACCCCAGATACCCTAGACCACTTCTCTGGCTTTTTGATTTACACATGGAGATGACCATCTCTCTCTTAGTTAATGGCACTATTTCTATTCAGTAGAAATCTGTCATTATTATCTCTTTCTTCTCTTTACCCATCCAACTAATCCATAATTTATGTTCTATTGAATTTTTCCATTCTGCACGTCTTCACTGCTAGCTTCTTAGTCCAAAGCCACCATTGTGTGATACAACTTCATACCAGCCTTCCTGCTTCTACTACCCTATCCTCTTTCATCCATTCTGCATAGAGTTACAAGAATGAGCTTTCTAAAAATGTAAATCTGTTTATAACCTTTTATTGGCTTCATGTTTTAATTACACTTTCCTTGGCTGAATGGTATGTAACAATTACATTTTCAAGTTGTTACGAGGCAGTACTCCAGATGGGTGGTTATAATAGCTAGTTGGGATGGTGGTTGTGTAAATGTTAAACATTCTGATTTGAGAGATTGCCAGACATTAAGATTAAGAAGGAATACATCAGAAGCTGGAGATTATTTAGGAAGCTCTCTAGCCAAAGGGATACTATTCTCTTCATGCTGTTTACTAACTGTATGCTTACTTCTCAGTTCCTTCCAGTTTAATACTGAGCCAGATCCCACTCTTTCACGGGATGATTGGCATATCAGGTAACAGGCTAATTTGTATTAGCAGCAATCTGGAAGTTATATGTAGGGTTGGATTCTAAGTAGACAAAGGAGGATGCAACATACAAATATGTATATATGTAATTTAGATGGAGCCAAATTTATGTATAGGAGTGTTCTTAACAAGAGTCTGGATCTAATGTGTTAACTTCAGCATCTGGAAATGGCTCCAGCAATTTGCCTGGTTATTTGACTCAAACTTGGGTTCAGCAGTGGCCAACATTTCAGTGGGGTTGAGATCCCTGAATGTCTCTAGCTGCACAGGTAGGAGGAAGGCACAGGAAAGTGAAGTGGCAGAATACGTTTATTATGTGCAGTCCTCTCCTGGAACTCCTCACTACAACCCTTGTGAGATTCCAGAGGACATACCCCTAATTAAGAATTGAGAAATATATTGGTGAGGAGAACAGACCTGTATGGTAGCTCTGAGCTGGGAAATCTCATTGGGATATATTGCCATTGAGCTAGATACATTGATTTCAGTGGGGATCATGGGGTTCAGGGGTGGCAAAGGGCTTTTTTTTGGCAGTGCTTTGGCTTCATGGATAAGGTAACTATCATTTTCATAATAGGCTAAGATGTGGAGTGGCAGTCAGTGTTTTGAAATGCAGGCTTTAGTGGTCATGGCTAATTGGTTATAATATCCTTAAGCATACAATAAATTGGCCATTTACTAAAGTTTTACTTGATCTCTGTAATGGGAAATTCTAGCTGTGTCAAGCAGAAACTTGACATTTGTTACTGATATAGGAGTCCTTTGGAGACCCTTGATTTAAGGGGAGGCTGATTTCCCTTGAGAAAGGACATGAAATACTACCACAAATATATACTTTAAATCTTCAAGGCTTTCCTAAAGGGACTTGCTGTTTACTGGGAAAAAGCCCAGACTTTTGACAATTAATAAAAATGGGTCCTGGATTAATCCTTGGGATGACTGCAGTGACATTGTGGCCTATCAGTTAGATTCAAGGCTCATGGAAGTCACCTGGTAAATTGACTTTCAGCTGTATCTGCAACACTGTGGGTTCAGTGTTTTGGTTGACTAATCCTGTGATTTTCCCACTTCCCGAATGCATGATTGCATCAAGCCTGGAAATTGGCAGAATTTTCACATTGATCCCTTGTGGAGTGAGGATTATTTAGGAAGACTAAGTAGAAGCCTCTGAAACTGCCCTTCACTAACAAAAGACAAAACCATAAGCCATATCACATCCATACAAACATTGCAGAGAATCTTCAAAGACTTCAGTCTCAGTGGAGAGTATTATAACATCCCTTTTTGATTTGCTGATTGGATGAATGGATCTTGGAGATCAGCTGTGGAGTAACATAATCCTCATCAGTGAATGACTCTAGTTGCTTTGCTTTCCAAAATGTAATATCAGTATACATTTGTCACCCTATATCCATGGGGGATATGTTCCAAGGCTCCCAAGTGGATCCCTGAAACTGCAGATAGTGCTGAACTATCTGCATCATATATATACTGAATAGTATACTGAATAGTATATATACTATTTATTTGGTCTGATAACCGAGATACCTACCAAATGACTAGGTGACAGAATAGACAGTGTAGATACATCAGATAAAGGGATAATTCAGGTCCCAGGTGAGATGGAGCTGGACAGTCTGGGATTTCATCACACTATTCTCAATGGCATACAATTTAAAACTTATGTTTATTTCTGGAATTTTCCCTTTAATATTTTTGTACCACAGTTGATTTCAGGTGACTGAAACTACAGAGAGTGGGTGACTACTGTTGTCCTTTGCACCTGGTATGCTGCAGATGATATGGCATCTTTTTTTTCTTGCTATGCCAATTAGTTTAGAGGCCGACTGTCTTCAGCTAGCGAGGAGAGCTGAACACCTTCATTGTTTTAGGGCAGGGTGATAACAGTGTTCTTGATCTCTGTCATAATATGGCTCATGGAGACCTTGACCATCTAGGTATGCAGAATACATAATCTCAAACCGGTACCCTAATGCAAAAATGCTTTTGAATCTGATGATCAGGAAGTAGCAAGTAGCCTAGGTGGTTTAGTAGGACTCACACATGCCAGATGGTGAGTGATAAACTTTGTGCTTTAAAGTTGGTAATCTTGCAGAATTTAATTTAATACTGTGTTCAAATATTGGTTCAACACTATTGAGTCTATAGGTTCTTCCCCCAAATGACTGATATTTAATTAAATAAAGAGAATCAAAAAACTTGATAGTAATTTGAAAAGAGGGTACTTGCTTCAAACAACTTACACAGTATAAAACCTCTAAAATAGAAATTTCTCTATAGCTTTTTGACTTGAGCTTTATCTTTGAATGGTGATTATTTTTTATTGAAGTTTTTCAACTGGAAAATACATTTAGGAAATTTAGTGTATTTATTTTACACACATACATTCATATGTAAAAGTTAACATGACATTTAAAAATACAACTGTAGTTTAATGCTTTGTATATAAGAGTCAGAATAAAAGTTATTTTGGAAAACTTTAGAAATAAACCAGAGTTTCTGCCTTCAAGTTGTTAATGACTGATTATGCCTAATGCTCTTAATCAAGTAAAATTTTGTTTATATTTAGCAAAATAACAGATGGCTACAGAAAATAAGTACTTATATAGATAGGAGGGCAAATTTGTACAACTCTCACCTTTTGTTCAAGTGAAGAAACAGAATTCATGCCAGCAATTTATTGAATATTTACTATGTGCCAGATACTGATAGAGACACTTGGAATATAAGTGTGAATGAGGAGACCATACAGCTCATACATTTGAGGAGCTTACTTTCCAGCAGCAAGAGACAGGTGATCCACAATAAACATCACAAATATTGGATGATAAATGTACGGCAAAAAGAAAAAATAGAGGAGTATAATAAAAATGGTAATTGAGTGTGGAGGGGCAGTTTAAAATGGGCATATTTCGGGTTGGGAACTATTGAGAAGCTCACATTTGTGGAAGGACCTGAAGGGGAATTAGTCATGCACTATCTGGTAGAACAGTGGACTAGACCTAAGAAATGGCCAGTGCAAAAGCCTCTACAAAGGGATTTGCCAAGAGCAGGGCTCCCCAACCAATTTGGCACTAGAGACTGGTTTTGTGGAATACAGTTTTTCCATGAATAGGGGGCAGGAGGATTGTTTCGGGATGATTCAAGTGCATTACATTTTTTGTGTACTTTATTTCTATTTTATTACATTGTAATATATAATGAAATAATTATACAGCTCACCATAATGTAGAATCAGTGGGAGCCCTGAGCTTGGTTTCCTGCAACTAGATGATCCTGTCTGGAGGTAATGGGAGACAGTGACAGATCATCAGGCGTTATATTCTCATAGGAGCATGCGACCTAGATCCCTTGCATGTGCAAATCACAATAGGGTTCTATTGACCCTACTAGATTATCCTATGAGAATCTAATGCCACCCCTGATCTGACAGGAGGTGGAGCTCAGGCAGTAGTGCGAGTAAGGAGGAGTGGCTATAAATACAGATGAAGCTTCTTTGTATTTATTCTTGCTACTCACCTCCTGCTGTGTGGCACAGTTCCTAACAGGCCATGGACTGGAGGGGACCCCTGGCCTAGAGTATTCAGGAAACAGCAAATAGGAGAGTTTGTATGGGACAGAATGAACCAGGGACAGAACAGTAAGAAAGGACATTAAGCTAGGGGAGGAAGGATCAGATGATACAAGTACTTGTAGATTGCTGTAAAGACTTCGGTTAGCTTTTACTGTGAGTGACATGAGGAGCCACTGAAGAGCTTTGAGAAGACAAATGACATGATCTTCTCACTTTAAATGATGACTCTGGGTGACTGTATTGAAAATAGATTGTAGGAGGCAAGGATGTAAACAGGATGACTAGTTATGGCTATTATGTGATCCAGATGAGAGATGATGGTGACTTGGATCAGTATCTTAGCAGTGATGGTAAGAAATTATAAAATTGAATGCGTTCTGTATCTATTATGAAAGCTGAGTCAGAAGGACTTCCTGATGGATTGGATGTGAGAGAAAGAGAAGAATCAAGGATGACTTCAAAGTTTTTGGAATGAACAATAGGAAAAAATTTAAGTGACCTGGGCTTTGGTTATCATTAGTTAGTTATAGGAACAGTACTATAACTTGGATTTCAATATTTATAGCTTACAGATTTAAATCTCATAGATTGTAGGAACAAAGACCACACTTACTGGATTTTTTTTTTTTTTTTTGAGACAGAGTCTCACTCTGTCCCCCCAGCTGGAGTGCAATGGCACAATCTTGGCTCACTGCAACCTCCTTCTCCTGGGTTCAACCGATTCTCCTGCCTCAGACTCCTGAGTAGCTGGATTACAGGTGCCTGCCACCATGTGTGGCTAATTTTTTGTATCTCTAGTAGAGACGGGGTTTTACCATGTTGGCCAGGCTGGTCTCGAATTCCTGACCTTGTGATCCACCCACCTTGGCCTCCCAAAGTGCTGGGATTTGAGGCGTGAGCTACTGCACCCGGCCCTGGAATATTTTTAATATATTCAAATCTGGGATTTAGTAAGAAGTGGACTTGCTGAATATGTTTGCCTAATATAAAATATGTTATATTATAGTCTAATATGTCATATTTTTGAGGGACAATAATCTTGCTTAATAGCAGGCTTTCTATTTCGTTTTATTTTTTGACCTGGCTTAGTGTAATTCTCATGGTGTTATGAATATTCATTAATTTAACAACTGTATTTTAATGCTTAGTATATGTCAGGCATTGTGTTGGGTGCTGGGCTATAGGAACAAAGCAGACAATTGTCTTCATGGTGCTGTAATCACTGAAGATTTTGTTTGTTATTGTTTTGTTTTTACCTTTCCCATTACTATAGTTTTTGTATAATAATTAGAAACAAAAATTAGTGTTTTTGAGGGGATTAAGAAGAGATTTTAGACTTATATATTTAGGGCTTTGTAAATAAACTGGCTGCTTGACATCCACTGAATTGATCATCAGAGTTCACCTATGTCTAAGAGCCCACTCCTGCCTGTGTGTTCTGTGGTGGGTATTTATATGGGCATGACTAGCATCCTACTCTGTGCTTCTTTCTGGACGTCAATATCTGTCACTGATTTTTAAATTACTTTCTTTCCAAGATTATGCCCTGTTTGCCAGTACTTGCCCTTACTAGCTCATAAGTCAATGTAGAACTGTATTTCTAGTTACTTTTTATTCCAAAGTGGAAAACCACACGTACAACCTAGTTTGGCTCATTGGAAAGGCTGGCACTGAGTGGGCTTAAAATTCACTCCTAGCTCATGCAGGTGTTCTATGCAGATGGAGCTGTTCTACAGACTCATGCATTTCCTTCTTAGCTT
This sequence comes from Cacajao melanocephalus, assembly GCA_963573385.1. NCBI lineage: Eukaryota > Metazoa > Chordata > Mammalia > Primates > Pitheciidae > Cacajao > Cacajao melanocephalus. The sequence goes on from CAUYLG010073083.1 coordinate 10,717, forward strand.
CCTGGCCACTGGGGTCTGTTCATGACACCAAACTTGTGGGTTAAGGGAGAGGTGGAAACATAGTAGGAGCAAGTGACTTTGGAGTCCAAGTCATTTGTTTGGGTATTTAGTTTACTTTTGCCTTCTAAACATGCTTTGGTCTGGTCTTGTATATACTGTTTCCATTTTATAATGGAATTTAATTTTGCAAGTTCATTTTGAGGGTTTGTTTGACAGAATAGATAATACTTAGTTCCAAACAGGCATTTTTAAGTAGTCGCTCAATGTTTAATGGGCAGGTTGTTAATTTCTTTTCAGAGAGAGTACCTGTCTACAGAGAAAAGCATGGGTACCCTGATGCAGTACCCACATACCAGCTACTTTAATCAGAGAGTGGTGTGCAAAAGGTTGGGGGGTGAACTTAGAGGGGCAAATGGAAGATACTTAATAGACTTTGAACACCGAAGAAATTTAATGAGAAACATTTAATTAGCTTTCTTGTTATTTATTATACATCTTTTTGTAAAAGAAGGCAGCAGTAATGATTTGATTTGGAATTAGAATTTGAATTAATTTCATAGTATTGGTCTTTCACCTAGTACTTTTTTTGTCAGGGATATTTCTTTTTCCTTTCCTTGTCTTTTTCTCACTCTCTCTTCTCCCCTCTCTCCTCTTCTCTCTTTCCAGTAGTAATTAGAATATATTTTTTATTGTATAATCCATTGCAATATATGGCTGAACTAAAGGTCTCAGCTCTAAACTAGATGGTTATCCACTGCTAGCCGCATTTACTGTGTCCAGTTTCTTTTTTGTTATTACCTGCCTCTCTCGGCTCTAAGAGGAAAATTGGATGATGTCATTTTGCATTATTTTTGTTATCTATCTCTGTTAGGATATATCTGTGGTCAGGGTAATTAGAAAGTAAATGACTATTGAATATATCATTTTTTGCATTATTATAGTTCCTCCTTATGCCCTCTGATAGGAGTTCTACTTCAGAAATTACTAAGTTTTTGTATTTCCTTTTATAAAGTTTAAATTACTTTCAATACATTTACTTATCTTTAGGATGACAGACGTTTTTGATTCTATGATATGTATATGAGGCAGATTCTTGCTCAAGGAGACGTTTTAAATTCAGGAAGTTTGACATCGTTCTTATTTCCCCTTAGTATTATTATATCTTTTGGTTCATTTGTAATGTTTTATAATGTTGATGATTTAACAGCTAATCTATATACAAATAAAATAGATATTACCAGGAAACCAATTTTTATTGCTGACTCTTTGGTAATTGAGAGGTTAATTGATAATTCCATATAATTATATAATATGATTCTAAATAATATTATAGGAGCAGCTTTAAAAATAATCTTTTGCCTTGACAATTCTGGCTAGGTGTCAGTTTTACAGAAAGAAGGCTTCATTTAAGAATCTGTTACTTTGGAGGCCATCAGGACAGGCTGGAATTATGAAAAACCAAATGTCACTTCAATTTATTCAGCATGAATTTATTTTCCAAAAGAAGCTTAAAAATACACTGCGTACTTTTTTTTCCTATTTTTGCTTGGAGTCTCATTTTATATTGACATTCATATTCTCTTTTGTACTTTAGCTTGAAATTTGTTAAAGTTTCTCATAATTTGAAGAATTGCACTGGAGACATTTGGCTTTAAATTATGCAGTGAATGCTAATTGACAGCTGAATCAGAATTACTTATCTGTAAACACTTAAATACAGAAATTTGGTCAGTGCACTAAAAGCCCAGACTTCACCACTGTTCAATGTATGCATGTAAGACTCTGCACTTGTGCCTCCAAAATCTATAAAAATTAAAATTAAAAAAATAAAGAAATTTAACAAGTCTGGATTGACAACCCTTCTAAAAAGTAGTTGTTCTAGGAATGCCTTGGTCAAATTCCTATCTGTTGGATTAAAGATCCTCTGACACCCTATGATTAATGATTTTTCCCCCTTTCTCATGATAGATTAGTAATTTGTGACTCTTTGGTTTGTTCTTCAATAGTGACACGATCTGCGGATCTCTTTTAGGAAGATTTACAGATATTGCATCAAGGGAAGAAAATGTGTAACATTTGCACGATTAAAGGCATTGTGAAGAGAATTTTGCCCAGGAATTAAGCATGTTTGTATTTTTATATTTTTATGAAGGAATATCAAGTATCCTGGATATTGAACTGTCTCAGTTTGGAAATTAGGTTGACTGGATGTTACTGTGGCAATCATTTCTGCCTTAGGGAAGAGAACAAAAGGAAATAGGACCCCATGCCCTCCTCCACCCGTCACTAATAACTTTGAATAAGTCATCATGACATAGACACATAGTCAAAATATCAGCTTCACCCTGTACCAGAAACTAACACATATCCTTGGTATTAAATGAAAGTATTTTTTAAAAAGAAGTCTGCAATATCATCCGGGTGTGGTGGCTCATGCCCGTAATCCTAACACTTTGGGAGGCCAAGGTGGGTGAATCATGAGGTAGGAGTTTGAGATCATTCTGGCTAGCATGGTGAAACCCCATCTCTACTAAAAGTACAAAATGTAGCCGGGCATGATGATGCACACCTGTGGTCTCAGTTACTCTGGAGGCTGAGGCAGGAGAATCTCTTGAATCTGGGAGGCAGAGATTGTACTGAGCCGAGATCGTGCCACTGCACTCCAGCCTGAGCAACAGAGCTAGACTCCATTTAAAAAAAAAAAAAAAAATAGAAGTCTGCAATATCAAAGATGCCATACTTCAATAAAAACTACCACAGAAAGGACAGTAAGATAAGCCATTTGATTTTTTCTTCTTAGATTTTTTTCTTAAAAGAAGAACAGTGAAATAAATCTTAAATTACTTCACTGTCTGTTGCACAGAGAGTCCCAGTGATAGATCTATTTTATTATTGTTTGCTTTAATAACTATTTGCCATCTTCCTTCTTACTTCCAGCAACATTCTCAAAACCACAATCACAAACAATAAATACTAAAAGCAGTGGCACTGAAGCATGACATATTCATCTTCATTCTCTTCTAAGACTGGTTACCACCAAAGCACAACAGTCCAACTCTGCACCAGAAACATCCTGAAGGGGGATATATTTGTAGAGATTATAATCCTGAAAGGATAAATGTGATCTTATGAAAAATAATTATATTTGAATTTTACCAAACTTGGAACACCAGGTAAAACTGAGTTATTAAAGTGGTTCATATTCCTCTAAAAAGCTAAAAAACAAACAAACAAACAAACAAAAAAAACTATTGATTATCAGTTCAAGTAATCTTTATTAAGAAGCAATATATTGAGCATTTTTGGCAATCACTTTGTTGGATGCCCAAAGCCAAGTGAGTATCATCAACTCTAGGGAATGACTGCTTGGAACATTTGGAAGAATCCCTCTGTTGGTACAAGCTTGAAACACAGCTCATATCATGCCCCAGTGTTGCTTAGCATCTTCTATTTTCAGTTATGCACCAGTTAAGATTTTTTAGTCAGTGGTGGACCACATCTTTAGTGGTGGTTCCATAAGATTATAATGGAGCTGAAAAATATTTATCACATAGTGACAGCACCATAATAGTGTCATAGTGCAATGCACTACCTATGTGTTTGTGGAGATGCTGATGCAAACAAACCTACCGTGCTTCCAGTTGTGTAAAAGTAGGGCATATATAATTATGAACAGTATATGCTGCTTAAAAGTGATAATAAATAATTTACCAGTTATGCATTTATTATACTATAAACTGTTATTTTAGAGTGTACTTCTACTATGTATGCTAAAAAATTAATTAACTATAAAGCAGCCTCAGGCAGGCTTTTCAGGAGGGATTCCAGAAGAAGGCATTGTTATAATAGGAGATGGCAGCTCCATTTGTGTTATTGCTCCTGATAGACCTTCCAGAGGGACAAGATATGGAGGTGGAAGACAGTGATATTGATAATCCTGACCCTGGGTAGACCAACAGATACAAAGAAAGAAAATAAAGATATAAAGAAAGAAAATATATTTGTATAGCTTTACAATACTTGTGTTGTAAACTACATGTCATTATAAGAGTCCAAAAGTTAAGAAAAAATTAAAAAGTTTATAAAATAGAAAAGTTACTATACGCTAAGATTAATTTATTATTGAAGAAAAAAAATTTAAATATAAATTTAGTGTAGCCCAAGTGACAATGTTTATAAAGTCTACAGTAGGGTACAGAAGCAACATGTCTACCAGCAGACATTTAAAAGAGTTTAGTGTACATACTAATAATATGAAAAGGTTTTTGTTTATATGCCTATTTGTAGACCTTATATCCAGAAATGGAGTCTAGTAACAGGCATTTTGGCAAGCATCTCAGAAATCTTGATTTTGATAAATACCTCAGTTGAGTCAGATGCAGATGGACCACATAGAAACACATTTTTTGAGAGTACTTGTAAGTTTAAATGCAGTTGTTGGCTTTATCGACTTTATGTGATTAGTATTTTATATGAGTGTTTAGATATGAAGTCATTTTTTACTTTTTTTAAATTTTGGATTTGCATTTTATTTTTAGAAAAACTAATTTTTGCTTTTAATGAATGAAAATTTTTTTCTTTCAATGAAAGACATCACATTTTTGTGCATAAGGATGAAATCATTAAATCATTGTTTGCTGATCTAAGATGTTATGCCTAATAAAGGTGTTTGGAATGATGTAAAGGAGCTGTGGAAACAGGAAATAGAAATTTTGGAATACTTTCTTTGTAGTCAGTTAGAGCTTTTATTTATTTATTTTTCTGCAGAAAAGATTATTGATTATTTTCCTTCCTGAAAAAATCTGTGATTCTTTTTATTGACTAGAAATAATCTTGAAGCAGGGGCGAATTTGGTTAGAGATAATAATTTTAATACACATGTTGGTACTGTAGAAATGTAGGAAATAATCAGTGAACAGTATCTTAATGCACTTATTATCATATTGGGAAGCATTTCCATCTTTTAAATTTAGAATATTAATAAAATGCTTATAAATATGATCTTTAATGTGAATTTGAAGACAAATCTAGTTCCACTTAAAGTGTGTTATATAAAATATTTTAAAGATATACATATGTATTTCCTGTGGAATGAATCTTTTGTTGCATTTAGGCTTTTCTCAATTATAGCCATATTCACTGAACCAGTACAGGAACTGAGAATGGAGTCCTGTGGAGAAAAATGTCAAATATACTTTTCTCAGCAGTTGAGCTGCCCAGTTCTTGATGGAGTACCATTATTGTTTAGTTGTTGATTCTAGTAGCAAGTTAAAGGGAGGAAATTTGAAATCTTGTGTTTTCCAAGGATTAAAAATAAAAACAAATAAAGCAAAACAAGCAAACACACAACCCAAGTTCAAGCTTTGATTTTGAAGTTGATTTTTGAGGCCACATGACTAATGCTTTTCATAGTACTGCATACTGGCTGCAAGCAGGAAGCAAAGCAGATAGAGTGGCTGCAGATACATAATTACATGGCTGACCCTGTCTTCTCTGGGAGTTTTTAAATAGAAATAATGTTGTTCTTGAGGGTGCAGAACTGGACTTTTGTGCTTTGGTGGTAACCAGTCTTAGCAGAGAATGAGTATGTCATGCTTCAGTGCCACTGCTTTTAGTATTTATTGTTTGTGAGCATGGTTTTGAGAATGTTGCTGGAAGTAAGAAGAAAGAAGGAAAATAGGTATTGAAGCAAACAATAATAAAATAGGTCTATCACTAGGACTCTGTGCAACAGGCAGTGAAGTAATTTAAGATATATTTCACTGTTTTTTAAGAAAAAAACTAAGGTGAAAAAATTATGGTTTATCTTACTGTCCTTTCTATGGTAGTTTTTATTTAAATATGGTACCTTTGATATTGCAGACTTCTTTTTAAAAATTACTTTTATTTAATTCTAAGCATATATGTCAGTTTCTGGTATAGGGTGAGGCTGACATTTTGAAAATGAATAAGGAAGTATCAGAAAGCTTTACATGTGTTATGTCCTTGAAGATATGATGCTATGAGAAAATAACACAAGAGAAGCCTTCTCAACTTGTAATTTCTTGAAGATAGGTAACACATTTTATTTATTTTTATTTTGTTCCAGTGATATTTTATTCAGGTATTAGAGATTTGAATAGATTATATGTATGCAAGTATGAGATTATATATGTGTATATATGTATAGATATATATTTACTTGTATGTAGGTACATGCACATACACACACACACACAAACACACAGACACACACACATGTGTGTGTCTGCTCATGAACATACCCTAGAGCCTAAACATTTTTGAAATGAATTAATAAGTGGGTTAAAGAGGTGGGAAAACTGAATATAGACAGAGTCATTGAAGCCTTAGAGGGTCTCATACCTTCCATTTCAGCAGACTGGTCAGGTTTAGCTGACCATATTGTGGATTAGGACAGTTACGACTACTATTGTAGTGATATGAACAGTAGATTTGCTAATGAGATAAAAGTTTTTATTATTTGGCTGTCTTCATCTCTTCCTCATCTACTTTTCAATAAACTTTCAAACTTTTTTTGAAGTAGACAATTTGATTAAACATGCTCTACCTTAAAACTTTTAAATTATTTTTAAACAATAAAATTTAAAATAATGTTATAGATCCTTTCATAATTTATTTAATGTTTTGTCTTTGAATGTTTATAGTAGGAGAAAATAGAAAAATAGAGATAAAAGTAAATAAAAATTATTCTTAACTCCATTATCAAGAGACCATGGTTACATTCTGATGTGCAGTGTATCAGAGAATTTTTCTACATATTAGTATACATCCACAATTAAATAGGCAACAGAAAACTTTTTAAACTTAATTATCTTTTCACCTAATATATTATGAACATCTTTTTGTGTCACTAAATACAGATCCAACACTTCAATAGTCAGTAAAATTCTATGTGTGATATGCATGGACAGTGCTTAATAATTTGAAGACATTATAAATGAGTATTCTAACAGCTAAGTTTTCCCGTAAGAATTTTCAGATTTCATAAAAGGGGTTTGAAATTGTGTTGAATTAGCCACTGTTGCAAGTTATTATGATGATGACTATTTTTAAGGTAATTTAAGATAAAGGGATCTTTTAAAATTCTGGTTCTGCTAATAACTTGCTGAGTGCCCTTAGTAAAGTAGCCTAACTTTTCTGATTCCTGGGTTCCTCATTTGTGCGATGAGTACAGAATTTTTAACACACAGAATAGAAAGAATTAGATATTGTTTGGGGGGCATTTAGCACAATTTTAGGTACATAGTAAATGGAATAATAGGTATCGGTTATTGGAATCAACCCAGATTGTTAAGCAATTTTCTACTCTTACAAACATCTCATGGTGAAACATGCTGAAAGAAACAGTTCAATCTCTGTTTCTTAATAATTGCTCTACTTGATGCTGATGACATAAAATTAAAACATGATCCTTGGCTTTATGGCACCTATAATCTGGTAGAAAAAATATGTCAGCAGAGAAATTTATAATACTGCATAATTATGCCATTTGGGCAGTTTGGCCAAAGCTCTCCGTGAACTCAGTCTTGGGAAAGGTTGACCCATAAGTAATGAGGTGCCTATGTGAGTTCACCATTTCACTTGTTTTAATTATGAATAGGCCAAAGCACTAATTATCTGTATCAGTATGTGATATGGTCGGAGCACTTTGGGATCACAGAATTGAAAAACTGTTGCCCATAAGCAATACAAGGCTTAGGTGAATTTAAAGTTTCCATTTTACTGATGTTGAATAGGCTATGAAATTAAGTATCAGTATTAACATTATTAGCACACAGAATTAGTTGTACTTACAAGAAATTTAACTTTAGGTTTTTTAAAACCTGCTTGAGCCTTATGCTCTAGGTTATAGTAGTTTCATTTGGTAAGGGACTTGATAACGTGGTAAGTAAAATATATAAATGTTATTTTACATTCGTACATTACATCATTACAAGACCTACAGAGTAGAGTTGCTCAGTAACATTGAAATATCTTATTTCAATTTCAGTTTGGGTAAATAGTTAATAAAATATGTAATGGGGGAGATGTAATAAATTGAGACATGCACACAATGCACAGGACCACTGTACTTGCCAAGTTGTACCTGCGCTTTCAGACCTATTCTGTTTGGTTGGTGTTAGGTTATTAGCTGTAAAAAGAAATCTGTGGGTTCGTGTATACAAGATTTTATATATATATATATATATATATATTTATATATATTTATATATATATATATAGTGTGTGTGTGTATGTGTATATATATGCATATGCTATACAATGTGATATATTTAGATAGATAGATATAAGGCTTGAATTTTTATAAATTAAAAGACATCTTGCCAATATGTAGGCAGTCACTGTGAAAGCTCTTACGATCTTTGTAGTTTTGTGGCTGGCAGAATTTTGAAACTTTTGTTTTTCTCAGTAAAGGCAAAGAACTCTCAGAGTATTTGATAGATCTTTGATATTTCACCGCTATTCCAAAAGGTGTGGATTTTTTTTTGTTGGAAATATATATATCTCTTTAGATTCTTTGATATATATTAATGTAGTGTGTCCTATGCTATTGTCGAAGTGATAACTGATTCATTTATCTTATTTCTAATATAAAAACATTCACAAGGCTAAAAGCCCATGGCTGTCGGCCATATTTAATAAATTCATAAGTGTAATTGGGTTTGTTGATTTCCAAAGTATCAATTTATATAAGTTTTCTGATTTTTGATTTTGTTTTAGGTAAAAAAAAAAATAGTGTTTGTTAGTTTTTACTTTACAATTGATATCCTAATCATCTTGTTTGAAACTATATATCATAAAGATATAAATTCTTTTATCTCTGATACATGATTTTAAACTGCCTATCAAAATAATACTTCAAACTATATTTTAAACTGTATATTCAAAATAATATTTGTTTTCAGATCTTGCTTCAGCTCAGTTAATTCAAGTTTATTGTGATAGAAACACTCCCCAAATAAAACTTCTCTGGGCAATTAAAATCGTATGTGTCTCTTACTCTTTGTTGACTTTAAAAAATAAAATAAGCCTGGGCACAGTGGCTCATGCCTGTCATCCCACCACTTTGGGAGGCCGAGGCAGGTGAATCACTTGAGGTCAGGAGTTTGTGACCAGCCTAGCCAACATGGCGAAATCCCTCTCTACTGAAAATACAAAATTATCTGAGTGTGGTGGCACGTGCCTGTAATCCCAGTCACTCGGGAGGCTAAAGTGGGAGGATTGCTTGAGCCAGGGAGGTGGAGGTTGCAGTGAGCCAGGATCACACCACTGCACTCCAGTCTGTGAGACAGAGTGAAACCCTGTCTCAAAAAAAGAAAAACCTGAAAAATAAAATAGGAAAAGTTAAAATACTTTGTGAATTTGTTTACTTAGTGTAAATGATATGTTTTAATGTTTTTCAAGTGAGTTTCCCACCAGTTTTATTTTTGACCATTTAGATGACTCTTACCTATAGCAGAATTTTTTCTTCAATGGTTCAGCTTATTAAAATTAAGACATGCTAAGTAACAAGTAATGTAAATTTAGTAAAGAAGCTCAAGTCAGCTGGAAAACTGTAAACTCCAAAACTTTTTGGGGTGATAATTAGAATGGTCAAGGACCAATGCTTTGGAGGTAAAATCTTGGATTTATATTTTAGCTTCACACACATACTAACTGTGTGACCTTTAGCAAAATTGCTTAACGTCTTCAGTTGTCTCATCTGCAATAGGAATAATACTACTTCTACCAATGTAGGGTTATTGTGAGAGCTTAAATAAGCTTTCATTTGTAAGTTAGAACAATACCTGGAACATAGTACTCCATAAGGTACTGGTCATTATAATTTACAATTTGTAATATTTATAAATTATTGCTATTTTTTCTGTCCAGATTATTTCTGTTTTTAAAATTTCCTGTGTTGGCCAGATGCAATGGCTCATGCCTGTAATCCTAGCACTTTTGGAGGCCAAGGCGAGCAGATCATCTGAGGTCAGGAGTTCAAGACCAGCCTGGCCAACATGGTGAAACCCTGCCTCTACTAAAAAATACAAAATTAGCCAGGTGTGTTGGCACAGGCCTTAGTTGCATCTACTCAGGAAGCTGAGCCAGGAGAGTTGCTTGAACCCAGGAGGCAGAGGTTGCAGTGAACTGAAATCTCGCCACTGTACTCTAACCTGGGTTAGAGTGAGACTCCTTTTTTTTTTTTTTTTAAAAAATAAAATTTCCTGTGACTATTATATTTCATAGGTGGTTTATACCCTGCATTTTAAGGAAAAAATATAAATGTAACATTATGTTTCTTGTACATGGTAAAGTGTATACTTTTTGGTTTATGTGGAAAATGTGCAAAATAACTTTTGTGTTGGGTGCATGTTTTTTTTTTCTGGGTTGGGAAAATTTAGTACCCAACTAAGAATCCAAGATGTTTAGAGTATGGATTATGGGATGGAACCTTTCAATTCAATATCTTCATTTTATAGAAGAGGAACCTAAAACTTTGAATGTTTATCTTTCCAAAGGTCACATTGCTAGTACCTTAGAGTTGGGACTAGAATGTGTACCTTTCGATTCTTTAACCTCCCTATTTTGTTTTTCCCATGATGTGTATAGAATTTTTGACAATGAGTAACTGTAACATTCATATTGAAAGACAGAAAAGACATAAGCATCATCACTTTAAAACTATTCATTGATACAATGAAAGTCACATTAAGAATTATATTCTAGTGATGACTTAAAAGATTGGAATTGCTTCTCACCAAGTTAGTTGACTGTACATTCTCAGGAGCATACTTCTGTGCAGACTGTGGTCCATCTTACAGAGGACCTAAAGCTTCTATCTTTCTAGCCCATACCTCTGGTCTTTGCCATGTAATTTTTTCCAAAAAGAGAAACCTGAATACAGAAGAGCAGAGTATTATTTGAGCCAAGAGCTGTTGAAACATTAAGTCAGAATTCTTCCTAGAAATCAGTAGACTAAGACTGAGTTAGCTCATGTTTCATATTACACAGGAGAAAATAAATTGAAAGGTCAGTTGAACAGTTACAGCATTGCCCTTTTCCAAGGTAATCAACAGAGCATGTAGCAAAGACCTGAACAGGAGCGTGACTGGAAAGAGAGTGGCCGATAAAGAGGCTGGCAGCTTAAAGTGCTTGGGACAATACTTGACACTTCCAGACCTGACCAGATGGGCCATCTCACAGGGCTTACCTTCAGTAATTCTGATTTATTGCATTCAGATGTGTGTGTGAGTATGTGTTTGTTAGGCAGTCTGGTTTTCACTTTGCCAAGACTCTAGAAATTTTAATACTGACCGTTAATCATACCTCAGTAAACTGTAAGGGCAATATATTATTAATTTGCTTGCAACCAAGAGACAAGGCACAATGATTAAAATTAATTTCTAGCTACATTTTTGTTAACTTATTCTAATTAATCTGTTAAGAAGTCAAAATATGTTTACATTAATGGCTATATAGTAGGTTCTTTAAGTTGTGTCATTAAACGTGATAGTATTGCCATTATTCTGAATGTAGAATAATGTAGTATAAATAAATATTATTAAAAGAAATGGAGAGTTTTAAGGATTTCTAAATGGTTCCACATAGTGGACTATATTCAATTTTTTGTTAATTGAATAAGAACATTTCTTTTTCTTTTCTGGATTTTTTAGGATGTAGACCTAGAAAGATCTTAGCAATAATCTCCCTTGACCTCCTCACATCTATTGCCCAATGCTAGAAATTAAGAAAGAATATTTAACAAATAATAGCCACTATTTACTTTTACGACATTATTTTTAAAAGTAGCAACTTTTAAAAGATAATTGTTTTGAATTTACCTCGTTCTTCGTCCTCCCAACATACTTCATGATATCTTTATAACCATAACTTCTATATATATATTTTATTGAGACTGAACCGAGCCAATTTTCATTGCACTTAACTTTAGACTAAGTAAGAACAAAACTGTGACTTAGCTTTTATTCCTTAACATTAAAAAATAAGAGACTAACAAGTTTTTCTTAAATGTGGACTGAGGATGTGTTTATTAGATAGGTTACAATGCATTTGATTGTGTTTTAGAGATGGTACAATATGAATAAGATTTAAAAAGATTAAAATTAATAACACAATGTATGCTTGTGTTGGGATTAGTGTTTAAATTTTATTTTTATGTTAACGTTAGCATAACAGAACAATTCCAACTTTTTTCAAGGTTTTAAGTTTTCTTTTTCCACTTAGAAATTGAAGACTAATGGTTTGCTGAAAGTGGTTAGTAATTTACAAATAATTAAGATCTTCATTTCTTAGTGACATGTTATAAAATTATTTTTTGTGGGCTAGTTATATGAAAGCACAGCCACCTTGACGTCAATGGTATTGTTATTCTGTTTTATAAATGAGGAAGCAGGAATTCTGAGATTATTAACTGTAAATTGAAGGTCAGTTGCTAATGGGACTAGCAATATAACTCAGTTTTTTATTTCTAAATCTGTTCTTTCTTGTGTAGTACCATGCCTGGCACATAGTAGGTGGTATATGCCAGTTAGTCTTAGACTAATTCCATATATGAAACAACTCATTTAATTAACAGCTGGTTTCAAATCTCATGAACCTAGGCATTGTTAAAGATTATAATATTGAGAAAAGCTGTTGAGTGAAAAACCGGAGACCTGCAGTTTGAGCAGAAGTGAAATGGTGGGAATTAACTCTCTGCAACTCACCTTTAATCAGTTAGGAGTAGTTTGCAGTCATCTTAAAGAACAGTGAGAGGTTTGTGTTTTCGCTCCTGGAAGCTAGTGGTATCCATTGGGTCATCACATCCCCAGTTTATTTTTCACCACTGCAAGTCTATATACATTTGATCTTGATTACACCCAAGCTGACGAATTGAGTTCTCAAATGAGAGAATAGATCTCCTTTTATAGCTGATCATTTGGTCACGCAGGACCTTAAGGAGGAAGAGTGAGGAATTTATCCAAGTACTTCTTCCCATTTTGTTTCTTATTGGTCGGAGTTTGTCCTTTGGAGCCTTTAGTCTTCTACACATTCATGTTATTGTGCTATGAACTGAATGTTTGTATCTATGCAAACCTTTATGTTGAAACTCTGATCCATAATGTGATGATATTTGAAGATGGTGCCCTTGGGAGATGATCAATTAGATCACAAGAGTGGCCCTCTCAGGATGGGATTAGTGGCTTTATAAGAGACTGGGGAGTGTTTATCTTGCTTCCTCCCTTTCCTCTCTACCATATGAGGATACAATGAGAATGTGGCCATTGGAAAACAAGGAAGAGGGCCCTCACCAAACAATGGATCTGCTGGTTCTCAGTTTTGGACTTCACAGCCTCTAGAACTGTAAGAAATAAATGCTTGTTGTTTAAATCACCCAGTCTATGGTAATTTGTTATAACAGTTCAGACTGATCAAGATGTGCAGTATCTGGCCTCTTCAGATAGCTGCTTGTAAGCTACAACTTCTATAGGGCCAGTCAAGCAAGTGTACAAGGAGAGCCAGTGGGACTGAGTAAATCAGGAAGCCACTTATACTATGTCTAATATAGTTACAGGAATTATATCTTTTTTATATTCTAATAGTCTATTGATTTTTCTGTTTATCTCAATTTCATAAATCTTATTGAATACATTAATTGTGTTTTTATTCATTATTTCACATGAATGATATTGTGGTAACAATTTTAGGTACATTATTTCATTTTCTTTCTTTTTTTTTTGAAAGAAAGAAAAAGAGAAAAGAAGAAAGAAAGAAAGAGTGAAAGAAAGAAAAAAAAAGAATGTAAGAGAAAGAAAGAGGAAGAGAAAGAGGGAGAGAGAACGGGATTCTTGTTCTATTGCCCAGGCTAGAATGCAGTCTAAAAATGGGTATTAAAAACCTCTTTTA
>CAUYLG010073085.1:0-69679 GCA_963573385.1 Cacajao melanocephalus
TCCATTGTTAAGCACAATTATTGGCATAAAAGACGTTTTTAATACCCATTTTTAGACTGCATTCTAGCCTGGGCAATAGAACAAGAATCCCGTTCTCTCTCCCTCTTTCTCTTCCTCTTTCTTTCTCTCTTTCATTCTTTTTCTCTCTTTTGCTCTTTCTCTCTTTTTCTTTCCTTCAAAAAAAAAAAAATTATGGCCAGGCGTGGTGGCTCACACCTGTAGTCCCAGAACTTTGGGAGGCCGAGGTGGGCGGATCAGGAGGTCAAGAGATTGAGATCATCCTGGTCAACTTGGTGAAACCCCATCTTAAAAAAAAAAAAAATTAATATTTTTTTAGAGACTGGGACTCATGGTATTGGCCAGGCTGGTCTCATACCCCTGACTTCAAGCAATCCTCCCTCCAAAAAAAAAAAAAAAAAAAAAAAAAAAAAGGAAATCATTCCTTAAGTTCTCATTCTGGTCTCTCCTAATATAAGGTATCCAGAATATTGGTAAAAGATTGACAAACTTTCATCTTCTGTGTTTATTTAGAAGTTCAAAGTGATAAGCTACAGTCATCAACTATCAAACAAAATAAAAATGTTAAAGTATTGGCTCAATCTCAGTGATGATTAAAAAGTTAAGTTTTATCCTAAATGCAAAATAGCACTGATATATATATATATATATACATATGAAGGAAAGGACCCTATTTAGTTTAATTTGCAGATCTGCCTAAATGTCTAGATCAAGAACTACAGGAATATAAAAATCTGAGGTAAAATGCCCAAATTAAGAAGATTAAAATGCATGAAAATATACCATAAGCAGCTTGTTTAGGAGCTTAAATGTGCTTAAATAAATACCCAGAAGGTTAAAAAATTAGGGAAAAGCCTCTTTGAACCTATTCTGGTCTGAGGGCGGCCTGAAAATAAAATAAATTAGGGAAAAATGACCAAGAACTTTGAGATTCACATATTAGCAAGCAATGATGCAGATGTCAAGTTTGAAAGGGTAAAATTTGGCAGTGAGAACACATGATAGATGGAAAAAGCAGGAGTGGGAAAGAAGAACGATTCTGTCTTTAAGATCTGGTATGTATCTGGCATGTTACAACATTCTAACTCAATATCTTTTTACTAATTTTTTTTTCCTCAAAATCACTGGGAGTCAGATACGGTTTCACATGCCAGCTTTACCGCTAAATTGCTTGGGTATTAGTTTCTCCATTTGTGATTATAAAACCTACTCATATCTTATTTTAAGAACCCAATGAGGTACCATGAGATGGACTCCCATATAGCAGATACTTAATTTTTTTTCCCTAAGCAAATGCCTAAACATCACTTGATTCTGAGTTATCTTATCTTCAAAAAAAAGTTCAGCTCTTTGTGTTTAACAATTTGTTCATTCAAACCACAAAACAATTCATTTGGTCTCAGGCACCGAGGTGAATACTAAAGATAAAGAGTAGAATTGTCAAAGAAGTAAGCCAACAGATTATCTTTTGCCTTAAATCAGTGGTTCTGGACCTTGTCTACACATTAGAATAGTCTGGGAAGATTTAAATATACTGATCTATAGGTTCCATCTGCAGAAATTCTGATGTAATAGATCTGGGGTAGGCCTTGGGCATCAGTTTAAAAGCTTCCTCAGGTGATTCTAACATGCTGCCAAGGTTGAGAGTCACTATCTTCAGCTAATATAAAGTGCAAATCATTCTGGTGGATACAAACAACATAAGATGAATATAATATATAGTAAGAACCTTAGCTTTCCAATCTTTGTATACTTTACCACTGTTAACAAAACAATTTGTACAAATAATAGCCCTCAGTAAAGGTGTGCCAACATTTAAAACTAACTATAATTCAGGCTGGGCATGGTGGGCTCATGCTTATCATCTCAGCACTTTGGGAGGCCAAGGCAGGCAGATCGCTTGAGCCCAGGAGTTTGAGACCAACCTGGGCACACAGTGATATCACATCTCAAAAAATAAAAAGTAAAATAATCAGCCGGGGCTAGGTGCAGTGGCTCATGCCTGTAATCCCAGGAGTTTGAAACCAGCCTGGTCACAGAGTGATTATCTTGTCTTAAAAAATAAAAACTAAGATAATTAGCTGGGACCGGGTGCAGTGGCTCACGCCTGTAATCCCAGGAGTTTGAGACCAGTCTGGGCAATATAGTGAGACTGTCTCTACAAAAAAAAAATTTTTTTTTTTTAAGATGGGGTTTCACCATGTTGGCCAGCCTGGTCTCGAACTCCTGACCTCTAGTGATCCGTGCACCTCGACCTCCCAAAGTGCTGGGATTACAGGCGTGAGCCATCACGCCTGGCCAAAAAAAAAATTGTTTTAATTAGCTGCATGCCTTCAGTCCCAGCTACTCAGTAGGTAGGCTGAGGTGGGAGGATGGCTTAAGCCCAGGAGACAGAGGCTGCGGTGAGCAAGATCCCACCACTGACCTCCAGCCTGGGTGTCAGAGTGAGACCCTGTCTCAAAAATAAAATTAAAAACAACTATAATTCAAATCAGCAAAACTGCCAAAGCAGTAGTACAGATTACACAAAGCACAGAACTTAAGAGCAAGGAGATGGATATTGAGCTGGGTTGGCGAAAGACAACTACAAAGAAAAGGAGAAGCTGGGCTCTGCCAAGTGCTTTAGATGGGGTGGAAGGGAGGGCACAATGAGTGAGGGAATAAGAACAAAAAAGGTAGCGGGAAAACACCCTTTTGTTTGGTAAAACAGAGGAAATAATAAAAGAGAAGGATGAAGTAAGTCCCATAGCAGTTATGATGCTAATATCAAATCTGGTTTTATTCTGTACATCATAGGCAATGGTCACTTGCTGAAGCTTTCTGGGGACAAAGCTCCATTAATACAAATCTAGGCCGGGCGAGGTGGCTCACACCTGTAATCCCAGCACTTTGGGAGATGGAGGCAGGCGAATCAGAAGGTCAGGAGTTCAAGATCAGCCTGGCCAACATAGTGAAACCTCATCTCTACTAAAAATACAAAAATTAGCCAGGCATGGTGGCACATGCCTGTAGTCCCAGCTCCTCGAGAAGCTGAGGCAGGAGAATCGCTTGAACCCAGGAGGTGGAGGTTGCAGTGAGCCAAGATTGCGTCACTGAACTCTAGCTTGGGCAACAGAGAGATTCTGTCAGAATGAATGAATGAATGAATGAATAAATAAATAAATCTATCAGTAATACAGAAGTACTGGAGTCCTCAATACGGCCTCACAAAATTTGGAAATCAGACTGCCCTATAAGAGTTGACAACAAAATCAAGAAAGATGCTATCAAAGCAAGATTCATTCACTCAACAAATATCAGAAGACCCACTACATTTCAAGCAATGGTGACTCACTAGCATACTGTCTTCATGCAGTTTACATTGTAGTGGGTAAAGAAAACAGAGAAGACTAAGCAAGTAAAATACTAGCTAGCAAGTGATAAATGCTAAGGAGAAAAAGGGCAAAGAAAGGGACATGAAGTGTTAGAATTTGGAATTGGACAGAATAACCAGAGAAGGCTTCATTAAGGAGGTGATTTCTCGTTAAGTATCTGAACTGAGGGATACAGAAGGAAGAGAACTCCAGAAAAAAGAACAAATGCAAAGATTCTTCAGTGAGAATATGTGATTGGAACAGAGAAGATTAGGAGAAGAACATGTAGGAGATAAAGTAAGAGATAAGTGACAAAGAGGTAACATCTCAGAAAATAGGGACTTGTCAGAAGAAGATGGGAAGCCATGAGAGGGTTTTGAGCAGAAAAGTCACATATTCTGACCTGCATTTTAACCAGATCACTCTGGATGCTTCATTGAGGATAGACAGCTCAGAATAAGCAACAGCAGAAGCAGGGAAACCAGAAAAAATAGTATGGTAATAATCTGGAGGTAGTGGTTTCTTCCAGAGTGGCTGGAATAAGGGTGTGGTAAGAAATAGTCAAATTCTGGGTTTATTTTAAAGACAAATCCTACAGGATTTGCCAGTGGACTATATGTGGATTCTGAGAGAAACAGAAGTCAAAGACAAAGCTAATGTTTTTGACCTGACCAACTACAGAATGGAAGTGTCATTAACTAAGGAGAACAGACTGAAGGAGAAGCTGTAGCATGCAAATTTTTGACACATAACCAGCCCTCCAAAACTCTCCTGCTAGTACTGTGACAACAAATGAACCCATCTAGAGAAGAAATGTCCACTGCTGTTATACAAAGACCTGACTTGGTTTTGGTGTTGGGTATATATGCCTATTATGAAAGAAAATGCCATCAATATTTTAGACTATCTAGTTAACTTCCTTTCTTCTAATTCCATGCTCCATTAAAACATTTTAACTTGATTTCCCATGTTTCTGACCTATCTGAAAACAAGAATCTAGTTTCTTCTATATGTATTGTTATTCCACTTTTATACATTAGTTTCATAAGCCTAGCTAAAATGAGTTTATCCCCGAGAGAGACGTGGGTTTAGTATCCTGATCAATCAGGCTTCTGAGCTAAATAAGCAAAGGACTAAGATTTGAACCACAGCAAGTTCGCTAAGATAATGGTTCTCAAGTATCCCAATAATTATTGACAGGCTTATTACAAATAATTTCTGACCACTGGTTCCAAAAAATTCTGATTCAGTACACATAGGATAGAACACAGAAATCTGCTTTTGAAAAAAAGAGATTCTACTGTAGGCAAGGATGTTCTAAGATACTGTCATAAAGTTTCTCCCTGACCTTTTCACGGGGACTTTAATGATCTTTAAATTTCTACAGCCATGTTTTTCAATTTGTGTTTAATAACACAGCATAAACACTAGAATTCTTCATGGCATATTTAAGCTCAAACGGGCACTAAGCAACTTCCTTTTTTTTTTTGAGACAGAGTCTCACACTGTCGCCCAGGCCAGGCTGGAGTTCAATGGGGTGATCTCGGCTCACTGCAACCTCCTACTATCAGATTCAAGTGATTCACCCAAGTAGCTGGGACTACAGGTGTGTGCCACTATGGCTGGCTAATTTTTGTATGTTTTGTAGAGATGGGGTTTCAATACGTTGTTCAGGCTGTCTTGAACTCCTGGGCTCAAGCAACCTGCCTGCCTTGGCCTCCCAAAGTGCTGGGATTACAGCCATGAACCACGGCACTGGGCCATTCAGCAACAATTATAATGCAGTCAGGACCAGAGAACACCAACGTTTCAGTGTCTATAAAAGCATCCAGGTTACTACATCATTAACTTGGTTGCTGTTTAGGACTATGTCATTATTTCATCCAAACTGCTTACTATCTTACTATATATTCAAAGGAATCAAAATGGGTAAGAGTGTAGGCTCTGACGGCAGACAACAGCATTGTATACACTCTGCCATTTACTAGTTCTGGACACTTGGTCATATATTTTAACCTGAAATGTGCCTGTGCCTTAGTTTACTCTACTGTAAAATGGATATAAGTATCTGTCCTATAAGGATGTTGTGAGATAAATGCATGGTTAATACATAAAGTAGCTAGCACAAAATAAGCACTTAAGTGTCATCCAAATATAAAACAAATAATCCACAAGGCAAAGTTCTCACGCCATTTTCCTTTGGTGCAGTCTGGCATTATGCTGTTTTTTGTTTATACAGTATGTTATACCATGACCTATACTCAACAGAACATTCCATCAGTGTTCCATTTCACCAATACTGCCTTAACAATCTGTATGTGCAGTTGTAGCAAAGATAAATTTTACACACTGCTCAAAATTTCATAATACATTGTAACTGTGAAGAATTTATGATAAACCAGGAAGGATGTAGAGAAAAAGAAGAGGCCTGAGGCAGAGATAATTTAAAATGTTGTTAAAAATAATTCAAGCAAGGCAGGGCGCTGTGGCTCACGCCTATAATCCCAGCACTTTGGGAGGCAGAGGCAGGTGGATCACTTGAGGTCAGAAGTTCGAGACCAGACTGGCCAACATGGAGAAACCCCGTCTCTACTAAAAATACAAAAAAATTAGCAGGGCCTTGTGGTGGTTGCCTGTAATCCCAGCTTGAACCCAGGAGTTGCAGATTGTGAGTCACGATGGTACCACTGCACTCCAGCCTGGGTGACAGACTGAAACTCCATCTCAAAAAAAAACAAAAACAAAAAACAAGAATTCAAACATTAAAAGAAGGTCATGAACGAAAATAATGGAAGAAGGAATGTGGACAGGTTAGAGGTATTATTAAGTGAAAAGTGTATTTGTTTGTATATGCATAGAATTAGAAGAGATATTGGCAATTAGAAAGGAACTGGTAATATTGGCTGCTTGTCAGGGAAACTGGGTGGATACAAAACGGGCAGGAGGACTTTTCTACCATTTTAATTTAACTTTTTTTGGGGGGGCGGGTAGAGACGGGATCTTGCTGTGTTGCCCAGGCTATTCTCAAACTTCTGGGCACAAGTGATTGTCCTGCCTCAGCCTCCCAAAATATCGGATTACAGGTTGGCAGCCACGTTGGCTAGGGTTGGGCTCTCATCTGTCAAGCAGGTTCAGGTTCAATTCTACCCCTTTGAGAAGTGGAGTTGATAAGGACCTTCCTCTAGGTGTAATGAGAAGGTCCACTCCACCAATCTCAACTGCTCAGCTATTGTGGACATGAGGCGCACATGCAGCACAATGACTCTGAGCCCTGTGTGGAAATGCTGTTCAGTGATGCTGTGTGGATATCACCTCATTAGGTGCTACACCCATCTTACCACTCTGGAATTGCTCACTGCCTTTGCCTCCCACATTGAGGCCAGAGATGTGGCAAGGAGCCAAGAGTGTGCTGGTACTGAGCAATGACAGTGCCAAAAAGACCAACAAGCTGATTTTAGCCTGGACTAGAACATTTATTTAAAAAGAGCTTGACTTAATCATTCAAATCACTATCTGAAGGGCCATAGTGTAAGGCCCTCCAAATACTTAGCAAGACCAAGATATCATAATTAGGAAGCTAACTTATAGGGGTGGGAGGCTAAAAGCCCTGTGACCACAATGTTTCTGGGTCAAGGCAAGATTGGGGAGGTGTCTGGGTGAACCCGAATTTATTTCACTTTCTTATGTCAATCACTGCTTACCCCTTCCAATATGTCTTCTCCCACTGCTCACTCGAGGTACCTCTTACCCTTATTTACCAAATCCAGTTGGAAAGAATGCTGTCAGAGTGCGTGCTGTTTTCTCTACCCTCATTTTTCTATCTCAGTAGCATCTGCTACTCTTTTAATTCATGCCTTGGAAACTTTTTCCCTCTTGGGTCCTTTTCCTTTAAAACACACACTTATTTTAATCTGATCGCTTAAAGGAGAGTATTTCCAGCAGGTGAAGGAAATACTTTCATTAGGGGCTTTGCAAGGTTCCAAGTATGTATACATCATCATCTTGGTAACCATAAGGCTTTGCAGTTTATGGCATCTATTAGGAAGATGCTCCCAGTGAGGTCAAATAGTCTCAGCAGTGGCATGGCAGAGCACCAATGATGGTAGCAGATGCCTAGATACAAGGAATGCACAGAGGCACCCAAACTGTGGACGTACTCTTGGAACGCAAGAAACACCCAGAGACTAAAAGAAATAACTGTGGGGGAAGGAGTGTTTTATAGGAGATGGAGTGTGAACTGGGGAGATATGAGAATTAATGAAGTTGTGTTCTCTTTCATATCATTAGGCTGTGCCTACACTGTGTGCTTGGCACTATGCTAGGCATTAGATAAAAAGACATGGTTTCAGTTACCAAGGAACTAACAGTCTTGTTATCAGGACAAATACAGGAAAGCAGACAATAACTAGAACCTCCTGGAACATTTCAGTGTTTCAATTTTTAGAACAGAGATTTTTCATTAGAGTTTGAAAAAGTTAATTAAGAAGTTTTCTTGGGCTGGTTTGCTCTGATTCCCCATTACCTCCCTATTTTAGATGGAAATTGAGGCCCACTCATAGAGGTTAAGTGATGTTTCCAAAATCAGTCACAGGTCGCTAGAAGCATGACAGGAAAAGGCCAAATCTAACACTCACAATTACTCTTTTCCATTACATCATAATATCTCATTTATCAGCCACTAAATGAATGCCTTCACTCTGGTTTTTCATTCATAGCTATATGGAAAAGAACAGTGTAGTGAAAAAAGCATGGCTACATAATCAGAGAAACCTGGGATCTGAATTTTCTGAAAAATTTACACTACTTTGTTTAGCATTAAGCCCGGTCGTAGTAAAACAGCTAAGTGTTCTGGAAGAAATTATGATAAATCAATACTACTAACGAAAGACTGGACATGTGAGTTTGCACCTGCTTATTAAGCTTTATCCCTGTCCCAGGATTTGTTAACAGATTATATCAATATCTCTCAGCAAAGCTAACTGAAAAGTGAAGATGGAAGAATGGCAGTATTAATACTAATTGATGTCTTGTTAGAAAACAGCCATACCAAACAACCTTTAGGACTTACTTTATCCTACAAATGCAACTAGTAAATTAAGGAGGTAATACAAAATCAAGGAAATCCAGTTTAAAAGTATAAATATTTTTCACGTGCTCTAACAGAGCCCTCACATTTCATCTATCCATAACATTTTCTACGGCTCTGCTAAATAATTTTGATAAACCTGTTTCTCAAAAATGCCTTAAAACTGCTACCACTGTCTAAACTGAAAGCATACAGTTTTTGTTAATACTGAAAACTTTATCTTATTACTGAGAGCATTTTCTAAACTGAAAGCATAACTTCTCAATTACCGTATTTTTGAAACTGCACACAAATATTCTACTAGTTAGGCTAAAGGGAAAAAATATGCCAATCACACTTTTTTCAGCCCTAAAATTCTCTTTGCTTTTATGTTTTACAAATGTTGAATCATGAAATAAAGGAAACACAATGAAAGACAATGAAAAGAACCCAAAGAAGTAGTTCATTTCATATTTCAGGCTTCCTAATTATGGTATCTTGGTCTTGCTAAGCACGTAACCAAAAAGCTCAAGTTCATTTTCAGAAACTGTGAACTCAGAGATACAACTAAAACATTTATCTCTAAAAGTTATTACACGTTCAACTTCCTGTTTTATTTAGACAGCTCGTCATGACCATTTCAGGTAACAAAACCCAACTTCCTCTTTATAAAGTGATTAAAAAAAAACAAACTTCAGCAGTTAGTTATGAGAATGGATGATTTTACTAGCTTTTACAGAAATATTTATAAGGAAATTAGAGTCCATTCATTATCACCAAATTTTCTAAAGGTTTACTGCCTTTAGAAAATGTATCAAAGAAAAAAGCAATATTAACATTTATTTGGCAACAAAAGGAGTATGTTAGAAGAGGAAACTGGTCACAGACCTGCTATTATCAAACCAAGACTGGACCTGCACAGTAGCTCATGTCTGTAATCCCAGCACTTTGGGAGGCCGAGGCAGAAGGATCATGAGGTCAGGAGTTTGAGATCAGCCTGGCCAACATAGTGAAATCCCGTCTCTACTAAAAATACGAAAATTAGCTGGACATGGTGGCAGTCACCTGTAATCCCAGCTACTCCGGAGGCTGCGGCAGGAGAATCATTTGAACCCAGGAGGCAGAGGTTGCAAGGAGCTGAGACCACGCCACTGCACTCCAGCCCGGGTGACAGTATGAGACTCTGTCTCAAAACAAAAACAACCCAAGACTATTAATGTTATTAATTAAAACACTGTCAGTATCTAAAGGCATCTTAATTGGCACTTTAAAAAATATATTTTCCTAAGTTTAATTAAAGGCATTCTAACCTAGTATCAAAGACAAAAATCCATCAATACTAGTCAATGTGTACCACGTAGGCACAATAAACTGAAAAGTTTATTATTCAAATTATTTGTGAAATTTTGGCTGGATGCAGTGGCTTAAGCCTGTAATCCTAGCACTTTAGGTGGCTGAGGCAGATGGATCGCTTGAGCCGAAGAGTTGGAGACCAGCCTGGGCAACAAGATGAAACCCAGTCTCTACAAGAGATAGAAAAATTAGGCCGGGCGTGGTGGCTCACGCCTGTAATCTCAGCTCTTTAGGAGGCCGAGGTGGGCGGATCACCTGAGGTCAGGAGTTCGAGACCAGCCTGGCCAACATGGTGAAATCCTGTCTTTAAAAAAAAAAAAAAAGAGAGAGAAATAGAAAAATTAAATGGGTGTGGTGGCGCAAGCCTGTAATTCCAGCTCCTCGGGAGGCTGAGGCAGGAGAATCGCTTGAACCCCGGAGGCAGAGGTTGCAGCCAGCCAAGATTGCGCTACTGCACTCCAGCCTGGGCGACAGAGCAACACTTGGCCTCAAAAAAAAAAAAAAAAATTGTGAAATTTTATTGTAACAGTATTTTTGCTTACTTTTATTTGAATCATTTCCCGTAGAACAATTTATTATAGATTGATTTCCAGCATAAGCTCATATATGTCTTTGTTTTTGTCCTAAATCTTAAACATTTATGAAGATCAGTTTCCAAATAAGAGAAAATCTAATGCTATTGTTGTTCGATGGCTTGTTAAGCATCTCAAAATGGCATGCCATATGTAGCTATATCAAGTTATTCTGTACAGAGGACTTAGGGATCTTAACAGTCCCCTCCCCATTCCAATTTCTTATTTAAAAAACACCCAGGTAGATTTACAGAGTACTCAAGGGGGCACATTTTCTAATCGCACAGTGGGAGACAAATGTCATAATCCTTGCGCAATAAGTTGTCTTGTGAGATCCACTCTAAGTTCTATGTGCCCTAAAATCATGTACTTACTGAAAAGCCTGACAAACTGTTATGAAACTGCGCAACTGTCAAAGAAAAGTTAGTTCATCTTAGAATGTGCTCTTATATTTAAGAGAATTTTCAAGAAATAAGTATACAAATTGCACACTGACAAATTCAACTAATCAAAGACTCCACAGGGGAGCATCAAAGAAGGCTGGATGCTTTGTCCATACTCGAATGTGTTAACACGAGGTTTACTATGTGTTACAGAAAACCTTTCTGAAGGTTAAGAAAATCCATCAGCTATTCTAGATTTGTTAACAAGAAACAAAATTTTCAAAAATTATCATTAAAAGGATGTGCCTACAGGGAAAGACTGGTGTTCAAATTCTGAAGCAAAGGCCCTGAGGCTCACAGATACAGCGAATCAGTCAGGAGACAGTACGCGAGAAAAAGTAGTGGATGTGTAGTGAGGTGGACATTTGGGACCTCTCTCTGTCGAGTAGTCGTGACAGCAAAATCACTTCCTGAGGAAGGAGGAGCAAAAGGGAAGTTAAGAGGCCATCCTGATCAGGAAGTGACTCGCCCTAAACTAACCCCACTTACATCTACAAATGGGGGGGATGGGGTGAGCCCCAACTGCTAAAGGCGGTAAAATAGCTTTTTGGTATGTCGCAACACAACCGTCACCCCTTCTCAAAATTACAGAAAAAAGTCCACAGTCACCATCCAATAAAGGAAACGTCTGTTCCCTTGCAGGGAGGCCCCTGGGCTGTGCCTTAGGCCCGGGAGGAAAGGAGAGTCGAGGAACTGGGGCCACCGTGAGGCAGAGGAAAGCCCCGTAAGAGGGAAGCGTCCCGACTGCGGAGAGCGTATGTCAGCATGGGCCAAGAAGTTTCTTTTTTCTGGAGACACTGCCAGGCTCCCAGCGCAGCCCGGCCATGCCCCTGTTCCCTGTCGGGGGAGGAGGTAAGAGAGAGAGGCGGACACCCCTTACCTTCTCCTCATCCGACACACGATCATCGAAGTCGGCCATCTTGGGCTGTTCTGGCCCAGCCCGGCTGCGGGCGCGAGGCAGGTCGGGAAGGAAGCCGAGTGATGGAATCACCGCGGGGGCCGTCGGAAGGACCCGCCCGGAAACGCCGACCGAGAGGGCGCCATGTCAGTTGTGCGCGGGGTGACGTCTCCTAGCGCCAGTGTCCTAGGAGGTCGGCTTTGCCTTCGGTGATTTGAAGTCAAATATCTTTCTCATTTCTCATCCATCTAATGGGCGCTGGCAGCGTGTTTAGATTTTTCTTGGCTCCTGGCCTCCATCCAAGTAGCTGTTGCTACTCCTATAAGTTTTTCTGGTACCCGTTTATCTTCATGACAGCCGAGTCCAAAGCTCTAAAAGCTGCTTGGCCGCTGGAACGATCGGTGGCTTTTCCAACCCCGGGGGCAGGGGTGTGAAAGGTGACCCTCATCTCGCTTGGAAGCAGTAACACTTCACTTTGGGGTCACATCTCAGTCCAGTCCTCCAGAACAGGCATTGCTGTCTGCCCCTTCCCTGCTCCACGAAGGAATAGGTAGCCCCAATCTTGGGACGCGCTCCTCCACCTTCGAAATGTTCTCCGTCCCGGTTCCCCAGGATTCAGCCTTCACAGAGACCAACTGAAGGTCCGCCACTATCCCAGGATTCCCGACTCCCGGTTTCCTGTCCTTCTCCCCTCCCAGCTCCCGGCGCCTGCGGTAGCGGCAAGATGGCGGACCGTGGCTGTTTAGCTGAAGCCGAGGCTGCTGGAGCGTCTCCTGCACATGTTCTCGGCCTAAACCCGACTCTGGGCTGGAGGGAGCGACTGCGAGCTGGATTGGCGGGGACTGGGGCCTCGTTGTGGTTCGTGGCGGGACTGGGGCTGCTTTACGCTCTGAGGAGCCCTTTGAGGCTGTATGAGAATTTGGCAGCGGGTGAGAGGACCGGACCTTCTGGGGCAGGGCTGGGGGGCAGGAAAGGTGTTGTGGACAAGAGCCAAAGGGCAGAGATTCTGGTAGTCATAGAAGGCCTCTGAGGAGTCTATGATGCATAACCAAGTGGGTTCTTTTTCTTTTGGGCTGCAACCTTGCAGTTGATTGTCAAACCTGCTGCCGCTACCGGCTCCTCCCTAGAACTCTTAAGGTCCGCCCTCTCTCTTATGTCCTCGTTTTTTTCCGTGGGAAAGCCACCTGACAAACTATAAGCTTCAGGTATTAGGACAGAAGAGTGCATTTTCAGATTAGGATACATAATTTATATACACCCCCACCACTGGTAGGATCCCTTAAAAGTCAGTACTTTGAGTCTCCCACCGCCCAGCTGAGAGAACTCATACCCAGACAACGAAGATGAGCACATCTGTAGTTTAAAGATTTCAAAGAAAGAAAATAGCATGATTTTAATTGACCGTTCTCTTGTTTTAAAATAGTTCTGTTAAGAAATAGTTTTCGTGATATTTTTGTCTGTTCTTTTGGGCTTATCTTGAGTAATAAAATAGTACAGGAAGTGAGAGAGCACCACAAACAGCAGTGGGTTTGCTAGTTCTTTCAGCATCTGTAGAGCACTTGCTATATAGTCTTTGCTGAAAATACAAAGACATGTAAGAAGTGATGATCCTGATGGATTCTTATATACTGTACTATTCTTTAGTTGTAGATAGGATGAAGTGTTGAGGGCCCAGGTCCCCTTACCGTGTGATTATATTTCACTTACGGTCTGAGCAGCAACCTCAGAACAAGATGGAAGTATTTCTGTTACATGATTCAGTACAGTGGTTGATTTTTCTGTAGCAAAAGGCAGCAAATGTCCCCTTTCCTGTTACAGAGATGACATGAAAGACTGTGAGGTAATGTTCGGAAATATTTTGGCTTTTTTAGAGGATAGGTATGATTAAGTTCAGATATAACTTGTACAGTAAAATAAGCTAAACCGAAGTGCTAATTTGGCATCTCTGTAACAGGTGAAGTGCATAACGGTGGTTAATATGCACAATGTTACCGATTGATTTGTCATTATTTTTCTACATGTTAACCATATACAACATTTAATAAGAATAGTTGATTGTAGATTTTTCTTTTCTTTTCTTTATTTTTATTTTTATTTTTTTTTGTGAGACAGTCTCCCTCTGTCACCCAGGCTGGAGTTCAGTGACAAGATCACTGCAGCCTTGAACTCTTTTGCTCAAGTGATCCTCCAGCCTCAGCCTCCCAAGTAGCTAAGACTACATGCATGCACCACCACGGCTGGCTGAGTTTTATATTTTGTATAGAGACTGGATCTCTTTTATTTGCCCAGGCTGGTCTTGAACTCCTGACTACAAGCGATCCACCTACCTTAGCCTCCCAGCTGGCCAGATTTTTCTTTCTTTCTAAAACCCACAGTATTTATGAGATAATTATTTGAAGTGAAAAATCTGCTCCAGGATTTCAGTAAGTCAGGGAGATTTCTGTTTGTTGTTTTTCTCTTTGAGCCATTTTGCCTCTCTAGCTGACATACCAAATACATACACTGTCCCTCTAATTTGAGACTGTGGTTTTGTATCTTACCAAAATAATTATGGAGTAGTTTTGAACCTCCTTTGTAAAAGCATGTTTGTTTAGCTTCTTATTTTTACAGACTTGCAAAAGTTCTTGTCTAAATTAAGGCTTATAAGTGCTTTAGTTTTAGTCTCTCTCTCTTTTTTTTTTTTTTGAGACGGAGTTTTGCTGTTGTTGCCCAGGTTGGAGTGCAATGGCTTGATCTTGGCTTACCGCAACCTCTGCCTCCCAAATTCAAGTGATTCTCCTGCCTCAGCCTCCTGAGTAGTTTGAATTACAAGCATGTGCCACCATGCCCAGCTAATTTTTTATTATATTTTTAGTAGAGACAGGGTTTCTCCATGTTGGTCAGGCTGGTCTCAAACTCTCAACCTCAGGTGATCTGGCTGCCTCGGCCTCCCAAAGTGCTGGGATTACAGGGGTGAGCCACCGCGCCCAGTCAGTTTTATTCTCAAAAGCAAGTTAAATTACCTCATTTGATTTGTTGCAAATATTACTAATGTATATAAGCCATTATGTATAATATATAAAAATTAAAACTTTTTCAAGTGAATTTCACACTAGGTATTAATACTACTTAAGTCCCACCACTCATAAAGATACTTGGATATTTGTAACCTAAGTACTTTAAATCTGCATTTTTTAAAATTTAATTCTTGTTCTTTTGACAGTGACTGTATTTTTAAATTCACTGACACCCAAATTCTATGTGGCACTTACAGGGACATCTTCATTGATATCAGGACTAATATTTGTAAGTAGTTTCCATTTCCTTTCTTCATGTTTTGGTATTTATCTAAAGATCTTTTATATGGTTACAATAATTATAAATTATAGTTACCTATTGATCAGCATTTCCAAAATGTATTCAATATTTGAAAAGAGTTACCTATTCAAACAAGTCTGAGGAACACTGCATCTCCCAATCCACTTTTAGAGATTGACAGTATTTATTTACATATTAAAGGCTTATTGTAAACTCTAGTCAGGGAGGGCTTGGGGTGTGTTGGAAATTAAATGCCTGCAGAGCCCAGGTTGGTAACAAAAATGAATGAAATTGACAGAGTTTAAGAATTAAATTCTTGTTTCCTTAAGGACTGGGTAACCTGGACAGTGCGTGCCTCTTCTAAAAGAGGCTAAAGCTAATTGTTGCCATATAAACTTGCAACTAGTATTACCAGTTCTTCCAATTTTTCAGATGATTTAAAGAGAACTCGGATAGGCTGCGCGCTGTGGCTCACACCTATAATCCCAGCACTTTGGGAGCCCAAAGTAGGCCAGGAGTTCAAGAACAGCCTGGCCAACATGGTGAAACCCTATCTACTAAAATACAAAAATTAATTGGGTTTGATGGCGGATGCCTGTAGTCTCAGCTACTCAGGAGACTAAGGCACAAGAATCGCTTGAACTTGGGAGGCAGAGGTTACAGTGAGCCAAGATCATGCCACTTGACTTCAGCCTGGGCGACAGAGAGAAACCCTGTGTCAAAAATGAATGAATGAATGAATGAATGAATAAATAAATAGAACCTGGATATCCAGTTTTTATATAAAATTTGCTCATTAAAAAAAATTAAGATGGAGTCTCACTATGTTGCCTAGGCTGGAGTGCAGTAGCTATTCACAGGCACCATTGTAGCACACTGTAGCGTTAATTCCTGGGCTCAAGCCATCCTCTTATCTCAGCCTCCCTGGTTGCTGGGATTACAGGTGTGTGCCACTATGTCTGACCACAGTATTTTAATATTGGCAACATTGGGCAGACTAAAATTTATGTGTCATGCATTCAACCAATAGTTTTTCCAAGCTCCAGTTTCCTCATCTGTTAACTGAGGTTAATAACAGCATGAACTTTATAGGATTGTGAAGACTAAATCAAATAATGTTATAAAAGTTTATAACATGGTAGCTGGTTCAGAGCGTGCACTCAATGAGTTTTGGCCATTATTATTCTGAGAATTCTCACAAGAAACTTGTTTGGCCTGACAGAGTGGTTTATGCCTGTAATCCTAGAACTTTAGGAGACTAAGGTGGACTGATGACTCAAGCCCAGGAGTTTGAAACCAGCCTGGGGAACATGGCAAAACCCTGTCTCTACAAAAAAATACAAAAATTTGCTGGTGCATGGCATGCATCTATAATCCCAGCTACTGGAGAGGCTGAGGTGGGAGGATCACTTGAACCCTGCAGGGAGAGGTTGCAGTGAGCCAAGATGGCGCCACTGCACTTTAACAGGGGCGACAGAGCAAGACTCTATCTCAAAACAACAACCAAAAAAAACCAAAACTGTTTAACTTTTATTCAACTTTTCCTTTAACAAGATAATTTTTAATTAAAAAAAAATAAAGACCAGGTGTGGTGGCTCATGCCTGTAATCCCAGCACTTTGGGAAGTTGAGGCAGGCAGATCACCTGAGGTCGAGGGTTCAAAACCAGTCTGACCAAGATGGAGAAACCCCGTCTCTACTAAAAATACAAAAAAATTAACCGGGCATGGTGGCGCATGCCTGTAATCCCAGCTACTTAGGAGGGGGAGGCAAGAGAATCCCTTGAGTCGGGAAGGCGGAGGTTGCAATGAGCCAAGATTGTGCCACTGCACTCCAGCCTAGACAACAAGAGCAAAACTCCATCTCAAAAAAAAAAAACAAAACTTTTTTGAATAATCCATATTAATATCTGTAGTATGTAAGGTTTCCTAATGTATACTTTGGAACGATACTGCTGCAGATAAAAATCTTAAGAAGTTTTATGCCATGCATAGCCAATGGGTTTTTTCTTCTTTTTACATTTTTATTTATTTTCTGTAGAGACAAAATCACTATGTTGTTCAAACACCTGGGCACATGCAATCCACTCTCCTGGCCTCCCAAAGTGCGAAGGTTACAGCTGTGTACCAGCACACTGAGCCTGTTCCTTTTTTTTAATCTCTAGGTGGTGCTCTCCAGCTATAATAGAAATCGCATTTGTACTGGATCTATTTTTTTTTAATAGGGACTAATACAGACCATTTTGTTAAAGTGAAATGCCGAACAAGAACGAGATTTTTCTCTTGGCTTATAAAATAGAAGCTGTTGAGGAATTCAGGATTAAAACTACATGTTAATATAAGCTTCATAATTTAACATAAGCACATTTTAGCATATTTAGTCAATAGCATACAAAAGTCAATTAGTGAAGACAATAAACTATCTTTAAGCCAGCACGGTGGCTCATATCTATAATCTCAACACTTTGGGAGGTTGGGATGAGAGAATCCCTTAACGGCAGAAGTTTGAGATGAGCCTGGGCAACAGTGAGACCCTGTCTCTATATAATATAGTTTATTTTTATTTTTATTTTTAAAGAAACTATCATTAAACAGCTGATGTAGTGGCAAAAGCACTCGTTTGGGAACCAAAAGATAACATTTTGAATCTTGACTCTGCCACTTACTAGCTGATAACTTAGGGCAAGCTACATAAACTGTCTAAACCATAATTTCCTCATTTATAAGAGGGGGATAGCTTACTTATATAAATGATGTCTAAACCCTTTTAAAAAACGTTTTGTGGCCAGGTGTGGTGTCTCGTGCCTGTAATACCAACACTTTGGGAGGCTGAGGCAGGACGATTGCTTGTGGCCAGGAGTTCAAGACCAGCCTGGACAAAGGAGCAAGATCTAATCTCTGTACAAAATTTAAAAATTAGCACATTGTGTTGGTGCAGTCCTATAGTCCCAGCTACTTCAGAGACTGAGGTGGCAAGATTGCTTGAGCCCGGAAGATCGAGGCTGCAGTGAACTGTGATCATGCCACTGCACTCCAGCCTGGGCAACAGACTGGACCCTGTCTCAAAAAGAACAACAACAGCAACAAAAACCCAACAAAACATTTTGTTGCACCTTATAAAGCAGCATTTTAAATATACAAAAGTTAAGAAATTCAAGTAACATTTTAAAGGTTAAACTGTATCATTATCCTTGCAATATTGATGGGTTTTTATTAGCAAAGGTTGTTGTGTTTATAATTTCTTTTACCACCTGGATTTAACAAACCTGTATAGACATACAATTACATATGCATATATAGTGAGATATATTTGTGAATCAGTCTAGTGTAATGGTTGGAAGCTCTGAAGTCAGGCAAAACTGAATAAGAATCCTAGCTCTGCCACTTACCAGTGATGTGAACTAAAGCTAGGTATTTAAATTTGGAATGTGTGTCCTCATCTCTAAAATCAGTTTTTGTGAAAATTAAATGACATAATGCATGTTAAGGACTTGGCATAATGCATGACTCATAGAAAGCTTTTGTTATCAAATAATAACTGCATTTGCAGTTATTGTCATCATTGTTCATGTGTGTTAAAAAGTTGACTTAAAAGTTGAAAAAGCCACTAATTTCATACTCATTTGTTTAAAAACCCACTGCACTTTGTATATTGAAGGGAAGTGTGTTATTGTTACCCTTGACAGTATTTATCTTTTTTTTTTTTTTTTGAGGCAGGATTTTACTCTGTCACCCAGGTTAGAGTGCAGTGGTACAATCACAGCTCCCTGAAGCCTCAACCTGCCAAGCTCAAGTGATCTTCCCACCTTAGCCCTAGCTGGGACTACAGGCACACATCCTCACATTTGGTTCATTTTCTTATGTTTTGTAGAGATGGGGTCTCACTATGTTGTCCAGGATAGTCTCAAACTACTGGCCTCCTGTGATCCTCCCACCTCGGCCTCTCAAAGTGTTGGGATTATAGGTGTGAGCCACCATGCCTGGCCCTATCCAATTTTCTTAACCAAGATTTATTCAATATGAACCTTGTCTTTTCTGTCACATGAACAATTTCTGCTTGTGTAAAGAAGTTTTATGTCAGCTCTTAGTAAAACATATGGTAGAAGTCAAATCATGGCCTCATTTGGTGGTAATTAACTCTTGCTAACTTAGCGTGAGCAGAAAGAGAAGCCATTTTATACTGAGCATAAAACATTGGTGACATGATAGAAAAAATGCTGCACCTTGATTTTCTCACACTTTCCTATAAACGTTGTGGCATTTAGTCAGTGGTCCACAATATGACTATACTTTTGGTACCTATGTAGCATAATCGTTCTTTATTTACTGAAGCAAAAAATGTTCCTACAGATTTGAAAACTCTGATTTTTTGTGATGTGTTCTGTTTGTGGTCATAGTAAAATAGTTTTCAAAAGTATCAAAATCTGGCTGGTTGTGGTAGCTCACACCTATAATCCTACCACTTTGTGAGGCTCAGGAGGGCAGAGCCCTTGAGCTCAGGAGTTTGAGACCAGCCTGGGTAACATGGTGAAACCTTGTGTTGACAAAAAATATAAAAATTAACTGGGTGTATGCTTGTAGTTCTAGCTGCTAGGGAGGCTGAGGTGGGACGATCACCTGAGCCCAGGGAGGTCAAGGCTGCAGTTAGCTGTGATCACGCCACTGCACTCCAGCCTGGCAACAGAGTGAGATCCTATCTCAAAAAAATGGAAATAAGAAACAAAAAGATTAAAATCTCTTAGTTGTGGATATGCTTTGTTTATTCTTTACATACACTAATACATTTATCTACATTTGGCAGAAGACTAGTCTGTCAGTTGACTTTTTTTTTTTTTTTTGAGATGGAGATTCGCTCTTGTTGCCCAGGCTGGAGTGCAATGGCATAATCTCAGCTCACCGCAATCTCTGCCTCCCAGGTTCAAGCAATTCTTCTGCCTCAGCCTCCTGAGTAGCTGGAATTACAGGCATGCGCCACCACACCTGGCTAATTTTTATAGTTTTGGTAGAGATGGGGTTTCACCATGTTGGTCAGGCTGGTCTCAAACTTCTGACCTTGTGATCTGCCTGCCTTGGCATCCCAAAGTGCTGGGATTGCAGGCGTGAGCCACCGTGCCAGGCCTGACTTTTTTCTTTCTTTCTTTCTTTTTTTTTTTTTTAAGACAGAATCTCACTCTATTGCCCAGGCTAGAGTACAGTGGTGCAATCACAGCTCACTGCAGCCTGGACCTTCCGGGCTCCAGGGATCCTCCCACTTCAACCTCCTAAGTAGCTGGGACTACAGTCTTGTACCACCTCAACCAGCTAATATTTTATTTTAATTTTTTTTTATAGAGACGAGTTCTCACTATGTTGTCTAGGTTGGTCTAGAATTCTTGGGCTCAAGTGATCCTTCTTTAGGATTTCTCTTTTGGGACTTCTCAGCCTCCCAAAGTGCTGGAATTACAGATGTGAACCACCATGCCTGGCCTGGTTTCTCTTTTTATAGCAGTGATAAACTATGGAAACAGAAAGAAATGAATATCCTGATTTTTCAATGGTTCAATATGGGAATCAACTTGACTCTTAGCCTTTATTAGTAATTTTACCAAATACTGGAGTAGTACTTTTTGCCTTAGAAAGGGCTTTCTTATAATTCTTGTTAACCACATTTAGCTGAGGCTCTGCTCTGACATGTTGAGGTTAAGTGACTCGTCCACAGCACACAGCTAATAAATGGCTGATTTGGGAGTCAAACATGGGCATGCTGATCCTAGTCTAGTCTGTTCATCTAGTATGCTTATTATCTGAAAACGGTTTATGCTGCAGATAGGGTAAAATGATAATGTAACTTAACAGGGTTAAATTACTTATAGATTAAATACTTCTTACTGTTTTTTAATGTTTTATTACATATGCCTAGTTTTGCTTAAGCTTGTCTAAATTTTATGACAAAACTATAAAAAAGATAATTTTACATGATATGTGTTATTGGTGAATCTTGTGTTTGTGTGGTTTTTTTTTTTTTCTTTTTGGAAGGAGAGTGCATTTAATACGCTGAATTGAACAGGACATCTTAAGAGAATGTTTTAATTTGAGCTCATATATCTGCTGATCAATTCTAAGTGGAGGATATTTTCTGTTGTCATAGATATTTGAATGGTGGTACTTCCATAAGCATGGCACATCTTTTATTGAGCAAGTATCTGTAAGCCATTTGCGACCACTGATGGGAGGAACCGAGCGCAGCATTTCAGAACCAGGTTTTCTTCCCAGGAACGGAGAAAGTGAAACCAGCAGACAGAATTTGTCAGGTGACTGTTTTTCTAATGTGTTTTCAGAGCTGTATATTTAAGATTGAGTTTGGCATTGGGAAATAGAAAACTCAAAACAGCGGAGTGCTGTGGCGTGCATGTTTGTGTTTCCCCCCAAATTCTAATCACCAATGTGATGTTACAAGGTAGGGTCTTTGGGAGGTGATCGGGTCATGAGGGCAGTACCCTCTTGGATGTTATTAATGCCCTTTTGAAGAGACCCCAGAGAGCTGCTTGCCACTTCTACCATGTGAGGACACCATGAGAAGGTGCCATCTATGAACCAGAAAGCAGATCCTCACTAGACACCACATCTGTTGGTACCTTGGTCATAATAGACTTCCTAGCCTCCAAAACTGTGAAAAATAAATTTATGCTGTTTATAATCTACCTAGTTTACGATATTTTGTTATGGCAGTTCACATGGACTAAAACACAGAGAGAAATTTGTCTTTCATGTTGATATAGGTAGTCCATGGCTAGTATGGAAAACAGTAATCATCAGATATCCAAACTCCTTCTATTTTGTTAACCTGCCATCCAAAAATGTAGTTTTTACCTTGTAGTGTAAGACAGTTGCTCTTGCTTCCACATTACAATCAGCAGGAAGGAAAGAAATTCAAGGTAAGGTCACTCCTTCCCTCTACTCCACCCCATGGAAGCCAGAGACTATTCTTAGAAATGTTACATACTATTTCACCCTACTTCCTACTGGTCAGATCTGCTTCATGTGGCCACTACTGTCTATAAGGAAGGCTAGAATAGAAATTGTCATCATTTTCTCAGTGTATATATGCCCAGCAAATTAGGGAATCTTATGACCAATAAAGGAGAGAAGAGAAATAATCAGCCATCTCTGCCAAGAGAGGAAAGTAGGAAAAAAAATTATTTTTTCAGTATGCTTAAAAAGGCATCAAAGTCTCAGCTCTTCATGTATGAATATTCCATTGTCATAATTGTTCCTCTATTTGTATCAAGTAATAGAAAGCAAATTTTTTTTTAGATGAAGTCTCACTCTGTAGCCCAGACTAGAGTGCAGTGGCACGATCTCAGCTCACTGCAACCTCTGCCTCCTCGGTTCAAGTGATTCTCCTGCCTCAGACTCCCTAGTAGCTGGAATTACAGGTGCACACCACTGCACCCAGCTAATTTTTTGTATTTTTTTAGTAGAGACGGGGTTTCACTATGTTGGCTAGGCTACTTTTGAACTCCCAATCTCAGGTAATCTGCCTGCCTTGGCCTCCCAAAGTGCTAGGACTACAGGCGTGAGCCACCATGCCCAGCCAGCTAGAAAGCAAATATTTTTAATGATATGTAACTAGGAAAGCAAAATTTTCAAAGCCAAATAAACTTTTTTTTTTTAAAGATGGGGTTTCACCATGATGGCCAGGCTGGTCTTGAATTCCTGACCTCAGGTGCTCCACCCACCTCGACCTCCCAAAGTGCTAGGATTACAGGCATGAGCCACCGTGCCCGGCTAAATTTTTTTTTTTTTAAATAGAGATGAGGTCTCACTATGTTGCCCAGGCTGGTCTCGAACTCCTGGGCTCAAGTGATCCTCGCACCTCAGCTTCCCAAAGTGTTGGGGTTATAAGTGTGAGCCACTGTGCCTCGCCAAAGTGAATACTTTTGGATTTTTGTTCCTTTCATTTGGTATAGGTAATAATCATATGGTAATAATACAAATGAGTTAATTCCATAATATTCCCAACATCTCATTTGTTCAATAGCTAACCACTAGAGTTATGATAGTTCAGTAGAAAAATACTACTTAGGCCAGGCATGGTGGCTCAGCACTTTGGGAGGCCAAAGCCGGCGAATCACGAGGTCAGGAGATTGAGACTATCCTGGACAACATGGTGAAACCCCGTCTCTACTAAAAATACAAAAAATTAGCTGGGCGTGGAGGCACATGCCTGTAGTCCCAGCTACTCAGGAGGCGGAGGCAGGAGAATTGCTTGAACCCAGGAGGTGGAGATTGCAGTGAGCTGAGATATTGCCACTGCACTACAGCCTGGGTGACAGTGCGAGACTCGTCTCAGAAAAAAACAAAAAAATAGAAAAATACTACTTGAGTGCAATTGGTGGTACTTTTTAGATGTGATCATACAAAGTGCCTGAGGAAGCACCATTTAATTGGAGTTCTGAAGCATGATTAGGAATAGTTGTGTGGGGTTGGCAGCCATTCAAGAGTATAAGAAGGAATAATAGTCAATTTCCCTTCCTCTTCTCATTTCTCCTCTTTCATAAAATAATCACAGCACCCCTAAGAACAAGACATATTAAATTGAATATGATATAGATCTGTCCTCATGAAGCTCAGAGTTCAGTATGTAAATAATTATAACAATAGCACATGACGTGATTTTATTCTCTATTGTAAGACTGAATATGCCATTGATAATGAGAGTGAAGAAATCCTTAAGAACATTCCATTTTGGTAGAGGATACAGATATAAATAAGTTGACAGCAAAAGAGTATGGTAAACTGCTTTTATAGAGTATCTTATATGTGATACTCTATAAAGATACGTGATATCTTATGCAAGATACTATGGTGACAGAAAAGAAAGTAATCA
Organism: Cacajao melanocephalus; assembly: GCA_963573385.1. Taxonomy (NCBI): domain Eukaryota; kingdom Metazoa; phylum Chordata; class Mammalia; order Primates; family Pitheciidae; genus Cacajao; species Cacajao melanocephalus. The sequence goes on from CAUYLG010073085.1 coordinate 23,867, forward strand.
GTATTTGGAGGGAGGGCTGTAAAATATTTCACAGAGGAAATACTTTGAATTGGACCTCAAAGTGAGTTAAAAGCTGGCCACAGTGACCTAAACCTATAATCCCAGTACTTTGGGAGGCTGAAGTAAGGGGATCACTTGAGACCAGGAGTTTAAGACCAGCCTGGGGGCAACGTAGCAAGACCCCTATCTCTACAAAAAATCAGTTGGGCATAGTAATATGAACCTGTAGTTCCAGCTAATTGAGAGGCTCAGGCAGGAGGATCACTTGAGCCTGGGAGTTTGAGGTTGCAGTGAGCTATGACTATGCCACTGCACTCCTGCCTGGGTGACAGCAAGACCCTATCTCTAAGGGGAAAAAAAAAATTTTTTAAGTGAATTAAAGCATGCTTTTGTTCAATTTTTTTCTCCCTGGATAACTTCATCTTATTCAATAATATTAGCTACCATAGACATATATGCTGGGAGGAACCAATTTTAAATGTCTACCCCCAAGCTCTCTTTTAAACTCTAGACCTACATTTCTTTGCTAGAATCTTCTACCTTTAATGGCCCTAACCACCCTGAACTCATTCTGTCCAAAATTAAGCTAATTGTCTTCTTCCATACTTTTTCCTCTATAATTCTAAAATCTTTGATGGCATCCAATTCTCATTTTAGGAATCTTTGGGGTTTTTTTAGTTTATATCATTTATATTACCCCTTTTTTCTCCAGTCAACCCAAAATTGTAACAGTTCCCCCTTAAAAAATTGTCTTGACTCCATTCTACCTTCCTTTTTTTTTTTTTTTTGAGATGGAGTTTCATTCTTTTTCTTTTATTTTTTTTCTTTCTTTGTTGACAAGTATATGAAGAGTTTCATTCTTGTTGCCCAGGCTGGAGCACAATGGCATGATCTTGGCTCACTGCAACCTCCCCTCCTGGGTTCAAGCGATTCTCCTGCCTCAGCCTCCCAAGTAGCTGGGATTACAGGCACCTGCCACCACACCAGTCTAATTTTTATATTTTTAGTAGAGATGGGGTTTCACCATATTGGCCAGGCGGGTCTCGAACCCCTGACCTCAGGTGATCTGCCTGCTTCGGCCTCCCAAAGTGCTGGGTGTGAGCCACCCAGCCTAGCCCATTCTACCTTCTTTTCTTTCAACATTCATAGCCCCATATCTAGGCACTTAAACATCTCTTCCCTGTGCTATTGCTATAGTATCCTAAGTGGTTTCCCTTCCTCTTATACTTCCCCTTCTGGTACATTCTCTCTCCTTACTATGTAAAAAGAAAAAGTGGTTTTCAAACTTTTTAGACTCAGGAATCCTTTTCATTCTTAAAAAATTATCCAGGACCTCAAAGAGCCTTTGTCTAAATGTAGATTATGTCCATCAATATTTATCATCTTAGAAATTAAAGCAAGAAATTTAAAAATGTTTTTTAATAGCAGTAAATCCATTACATGTTAACATGTTGTAGACTGAAATGTGTCCCCTAAAATTCATATGTTGAAACTCTGACCTCTAATATAACTATTAGGAGCTGGGATTTTTAGGAGGTAATCAAGGTTAAATGAGGGGATTCTAATCTGATAGTATTGGTGGCTCTGTAATAAGAGGAAGAGGATTGCTGTCTCTCTGCTATGCAAACACACAGTGAGAAGACTGCTCTCTGAAAGCCAGGAGGAGAGCCCTCACCAGACCCCAACCATTTTGGTACCCTTCTCTTGGACTTCCAGCCTTCAGATTGTGAGAAAATAAATTTCTGTTGTTTAAGCCACTCAGCATATGATATTTTGTTATGGCAACCCTAGCTAACAGATTTTGGCACCAAGAAGTGGGGTACCACTGTAATAACCACCTAAATATGTGGAAGCAGCTTTGGTGCTGGGTAATGAGTGGAAGCTACAAGAGTTTTGAGGTGCATGCTAGAAATATGGATAAGGACAGTTTGGTGAGGTCTCAAGTGGAAATAAGGAATGTGTAGTTGGGAACTGGAGGAAAGGTGATCCTTGTATAAAGTGGTAAACAGCTGGCTGAACTGTATTCTAGCATTTTGGGGAAGGTAGAACTTGAGAGCAGTGAAATTGAATATTTAGCTGAGGAGATTTCTAAGCAAAGTGGCACAACTTGGTTTCTTTTGACTGCTTATAATGAAATGTGAAAGGAAAGAGATGAATAGAAGAAGAACTTGTTAAGCAAAAAGGAACCACAATTTGAAGACTTGGAAATTCTCAGCCTATCCATTTTATGAATACATGAGAAAACTTGTTCTGAAGAGAACAGTAGGGGTGTGGTTAAACAACTATTTGATATCATGTGTGCACTTCATAGACTTAGTCATCTTAGTAGAAGCCAGGAATAGAGTTGAGTTTATACCAGCAAACACACTGCCAGTTTGAACTAAAAAGGACAGGGAAGGTGGGGCAGAATGGAGGAAGGGTGTTAGACTTTTTGGATTCTACTGGACCAGAACATAGAGCTACTCAACTGTGAACATGTACTAACTTCAAAGAAAAGGAAGAATGACCAAACCCAGGACTGCCACTCCCAATACAGGCCCAGTGGGCAAGGCTGTTTCCTCCTTGGTTTCAAAGGGTGAGGCTGCCTTTCCAGTTTCTGGGGCCAGGCCACCCTCACAGAGAACTGCATGGGTGGGGCTGTGCCACAGAGCCGTGGGGGTGACATTGCCACCTCAGTGGGCCTGGAGGGCAGAGTATCAAGCCAAAAAGAATTCTCAAGCTTTTTCTCTTTCTTTTCTTCTCTTTCTTTCTCTCTTTTGTTTTGTTTTGTTTTGTGACAGAGTCTTGCTCTGTTGCCCAGGCTGGAGTGCAGTGGTACGATCTCTGCTCACTACAACCTCTGCCTCCTGGGTTCAAGCAAGTCTTCTACCTTAGCCTCTCAAGTAGCTGGGATTACAGGTGTGCACCACCATGCTTGGCTAATTTTGTGTTTTTAGTAGACACAGGGTTTCTCCATGTTGGTCAGGCTGGTCTGGAACTCCTGACCTCAGGTAGTCCACCCGCCTCAGCCTCCTAAAGTGCTGGGAATTACAGGGGTGAGCCACTGTGCCTAGTCTCTTTTTTATTTTTTTTTAAACAGAGATAAGACAAGGCCTCACTGTGTTGCCCAGGCTTGGGGTCTTGAGCTCCTGGGCTCAAGTGATCCTCCTGCCTCAGCCTCTTGAGTGGCTGGGATTACAGGCATGTGCCATTGTGCCTGGCATTTAAGCTTTAAGATCTAATGGAATTTCCCTTGCTAGATTTTGGACTTGCTTGGTAGCCATTACCCCTTCCTGTCTTTTGATTTTTTCCATTTGAGAATGGAAGTGTCTATCCTATGTCTGCCCACCATCGTACAGTATATTGGAAGCGCATAACTTGTCTGGTTCCATAGGTTCACATCTGGAGAGGAATTGAGTCCTAGAATGAATTGTACCATCAGCCTCACCTTGTCTGATTCAGATATTTATTTATTTATTTATTTATTTTATTATTATTATTTTTTGAGACAGAGTCTCGGTTTGTCGCACAGGCTGGAGTGCAGTGGCGTACTCTTGGCTCACTGCAGCCGTTGCCTCCCGGGTTCAAGCGATTCTCCTGCCTCAGCCTCCTGAGTAGCTGCGACTACAGACGCCTGCCACCACACCCGGCTAATTTTTGTATTTTTAGTAGAGACGGGGTTTCACCATGTTGGTCAGGCTGGTCTCAAACTGCTGACCTCGTGATGTGCCTGTCTCAGCCTCCCAAAGTGCTGGGATTATAGGCGTGAGCCACCGCTCCCGACAATTCAGATAATATTCAGATGAAACTTTGGCCTTTAGATTTTAGAATTGATGCCGGAATGAGTTAAGACTTTGGGAGTAGAATTAATGTATTTTTATTTATTTGTGTATTTATTTTTGAGTTGGAGTCTTGCTCTATCACCCAGGCTGGAGGGCAGTGGCACCGTTTCGGCTCACTGCAACCTCCACCTCCCAATTTCAAGCAATTCGTGTGCCTTAGCCTCCCAGGTAGCTGGGATTACAAGCATGTGCCACTTTACCTGTCTAATTTTTTGTATTTTTAGTAGAGACTGGGTTTCACTGTGTTGGCTAGGCTGGTCTCAAACTCCTGACCTCAAGGTGATCCATCCACCTTGGCCTTCCAAAGTGCTGAGATTACAGGTGTGAGCCACTGTGCCTGGTGGAATTAACATATTGTATATGAAAGAAAGACATAAATTTTGGGGGGGCCAGGGCTAGAATGCTATAGACTGAATTGTGTTCCCCAAAATTCATTTTTGAATCCCTAATTCCCCATATGACTATTGAAAATAGGGCTTCAGAAGGTTATTAAGGTAAAATATGAGTGGAAGCCTGATCTGATAGACAGGAATGCCTTTTAATAAGAAGGGATACCAGAGCTTTCTCTTCCATGTGAGAATGCAGCAAAAACTCAGCCTCACCAGAACTCAGTTGTGCTGGTACCCTGCAGGTACTCTGATCTTAGGCTTCTTGTCTCCAGAACTGTGAGAAAATAAATTTCTGTTAAGCCACACCGTCAGTGGTATTTTGTTATGGCAGCCTGAACTAATTTTACTTGTTGTGGGAAATATAGTTATTTCTCACATTGTGAAACTTACCTGATTCCATAGGTTCACATTGTGAAAAATAATTATATTTCTCACAAGTTCAGTTAATAGAAGTCAGCTTATTCTTCATTGTCTATTGTGAAATGGTGTTCAATTGAAGTATATGAAGAAAATTTGGTTTCACTCAGATGTGTAATTGGAAAGGGGAGGATTATTTTAATAACCTTCTCAGAAAATTTGTGAATATCTTTTTTTGAAACTACACTAAAACTTGCTATGAGTACTTTCTGAAAGTTTAGTTGCAGTGTGGAATCTGAACTCTGAATGCTCTATTATGTGAAAATCCATTGGTATAGCTTATATTTTGAATGGATCTCTTACTTATGTATAATTTTATAATATACATTGGTTGTTTAGAAAATATTTGTTTACTGAGTTGTGTATATCATAAATGTTGATCAATTTTATTGCAAAAAACTCATTTGTTAATATCATCATTCTCACAGAAAAGTCTTTATTGTGAAATTTGCCAGGTTCACAGTAGCAGACACAAATTTTAAAAAATTTTAATATGTACTTGAAAGCTAAAATTTTATCACTGGCAGCAAATACTTTCATTTTCTTTCTTGATTTTGACAGACTCAGTTCATTTTTAAGAAAACATCTGCCAGGTACCCATCTAAATAACCGTAAGTTTGTGTGTGGCTCTTTCAAGTAAAAGTGATGTTCCCTGACAAAAAGGGCCAGTTCTGCTCACGAACAATTTGTTTACTAGAGAAAACCATCATACCTGCTATTATGTTTAAAAGAAATTTGCTGGCTGGGTGCAGTGGCTCATGCCTGTAATCCTAGCACTTTGGGAGGCTTAGGTGGGCAGATTGCCTGAGCTCAGGAGTTCGTGACCAGTCTGGGCAACATGGTGAAATCCCATCTCTACTGAAATACAAAAAATTAGCCGGGCATAGCGGCCTGCGCCTATAGTCCCAGCTACTCGGGAGGCTGAGGTAAGAGCATTGCTTGAGCCCAGGAGGTGGAGGTTGCAGTGAGCCAAGATTGTGCCACTGCAATCCAGCCTGGGCGACAGGGTGAGACTCTGTCTCAAAAAAAAAAGGAAGAAATTTGTCTTATTTTTACTGCAAGGATGTGGAAGTGAAGAATCCAATGACTGCTAGTCCAGTTTGGTGTCATTGTCTTGACTCATAGCTAATGTGCTAGCAGTTTTACCCATCATTGACTTTTCATCACTAGTTCAATTTTGCAGGACAAGTAAGACAAGTGAGGTAGGTGCCTAGGGTACCAAATTTAAGGACACCCTTACTCTCAGGGTCATGCAACCGACTTCAAGTGAACACATTTACAAAGGCAAATAATGTCTTAGAATTTATTTTGAAGAGTTGTTACTTTGCATTCCATGAATCATACTTTGAGAACTGCTGATCTAAACAAAGGTCTGATACTTGTTATTTTTCTGCTTATAAACCTTTGATGACCAAGGATAATACCTAAACTCTTTACTGTAGTACATATGCTACTTCATCAATTTCTTCCAGTCTATTTTCTTTTGTTTTCTTTTTTTTGAGATGGAGTTTCTCTCTTGTCGCCCAGGCTGGAGTGCAATGGCGTCATCTCAGCTCACTGCAACATCTGCCTCCTGAGTTTAAGCGATTCTCTTGTCTCAGCCTCCTGACTAGCTGAGATTACAGGCACACCATACCTAGCTAATTTTGTATTTTTAGTAGAGATGGGGTTTCACCATGTTGGCCAGGCTGGTCTTGAACTAACCTCAGGGTTATCTGCCCACCTCGGCTTCCCAAAGTGCTGGGGTTACAGACATGAGCCACTGTGCCCAGACTCTTCCAGTCTATTTTCTAACCCCATTTGCAGTTCTCCCTCCCACTCTTTACCCTGTACTCTAGCTTAATCATGCTGTATGGTTTTATGATACTTCCTCTGCTTTGGATGTTCTTCATTTTGCAACCTTATTCTCATTTTTTATAGTGATTCAATGTCAGTTCAAATGTCACCTCCTTTCTAAAGCCTTCCCTGATTTCCCCAGAAAAAAATTTAATCACTTCTTTCTCTTTTTTTTCTCTTAGAACAAAATGTATCTGTACTATGGTATTTATCACACAGTTCAGGCTATTTACATGACTACTCTCATACTATATTTAATTCAATTAAGCAAGTCAGTTCCAGATGCTGTGCTTGGTTCCAGGAATGTAAAAATGAGCAAAGTTTTAAGACTTCATATTTTAAAGGGGAAACAAAACCAAGCAGATAATCACATTGTAATATGGTAAGTGCTACAATTGAATTATGAACCAAATGCTGTGGAGACAGAAGGAAATGACTAGATTTATGATTTAATTCTGTTTCTTGAGAGCATATTTTATTCATCTTTGTACCGTCTGTGGCTAGGACTGTGCTTAGCCTACAGTGGGTAGACAACAGATGTTGGTTAAATGAAGATCTTAAAGTGTCTCTTTTTCCTCTTTTTCCCTCTTGTTTTTCAGAATGTAAGGTGTGGAGAAACCCTCTAAATCTTTTCAGAGGAGCAGAATATAGGAGGTATTACCTTTTGCTTTCAGTATAACTAGGGCATTGGTTGTAGAGTAAAGATATTTACAAAAAATATTTGTCTTTGTAAATAAATCACAGCTCTTCTAGTAGGAGATACTGATCTATAATAATGTAAAATGATTAGCCCAGAGTTTTACTTGGCAGCTTCTTGACTGTGTTCTTTTTTTTTTTAATTAAAAAAAATTTTTAGAGATAGAGTCTCGCTCTGTTGCTCAGGATAGAGTGCAGTAGCATGATCGTAGCTAGCCACAGCCTTGAGCTCCTGGCCTCAAGCAATTTTCCTGCTGACTACAGGCACATGTCACCACATCCAGCTAATTTTTTTTTTAAGTGAAAGCAAGTTTATTAAGAAAGTAAACGAATAAAAGAAAAGAACGCCTACTCCATTGGCAGAAAGCAAGTTTATTAAGAAAGGAAACAAATGAAAGAATGACTACTCCATAGGCAGAGCCCACATCCAGCTAATGTGTGACGTTAAGAAAAAGTTACCTGTGTCAGCGTATTCCTGTGCATGATTGCTAAATTTAAAAATTTGAAGATTCATTAGAAAATATCACTAAATGTAAATTATACAACAGTTGAGGGTACTGTATTTTTATATTGATTTCATATTGCCATTTCCTATTTTCACTACTGTGTCCATTTCCCTTCTGGTTTTTACTCTAAATGAGAAGACATCTTTTGAAACTTATGACCGAAGATACTTTACTTTTATGTTGAGCAGTGGTGTGTTTTACCTAGAAGTAAAATGGGGCATGTTATTTAACCTATTGAATAAGAAGCATTGTGTTTCTACCATGTACAGGCACTGTGCAAAAATGATGGCGATAAAAAAAATGACTAAGCAATAACTCCTGTGCTTAAAGACTTGATAATGTAAGACAGTGACATCCTGTGAAGTGAAAGCTAGGCTTTTATGAAAGATGCCATTAGCCTGTATTAAGGGATACCTGTAAGAAGTCCTTGGATCTCTTACTCTATTTAATCAAAGTTTGAAGGTATTCTTCATTGTATTATACAGTATCCATTGCCTGAAGATCTTAAAATATATATATATATATATATATATATATTTTTTTTTTTTTTTTTTTTTTGAGACTGAGTCTCTTTCTGTCACCCAGGCTAGCGTGCAGTGCAGTGGCGTGATCTTGGTTCACTGCATTCTCCTCCCCCCAGGTTCAAGTGATTCTCCTGCCTCAGACTCCCAAGTAGCTGGGATTATAGGCGACCCCTACTGCACCTGGCTAATTTTTATATTATCAGGACAAACAGGGTTTCATCATATTGGCCAGGCTGGTCTTAAACTCTTGACCTCAAGTGATCCTCCTACCTCGGCTTCCCAAAGTGTCAGGGATTACAGGTGTGAGCCACCATGCCCAGCCTAGGAGAAATTTCTTAGTATCAGAAATTCTTATGCTTCTTTTGAATGACTATTTTCTCTTAATATAAAAGTATTACTTTTTGGTATACATTTCATATGTTAGCTCCATTCTAGGCTCCATTTTGTGTACCAGTTCCCAATCCTTAAGTTTCTTTTTACTAAGCCTTTTTTTTTTTTTAAGTTAAAAAATAGAGACAAGATCTCGCTATATTGTTCAGACTGGTCTTGAGCTCTTTACCTCAAGTGATCCTTCAGCCTCAGCTTCCCTAGTAGCTGGGATTATAGGTGCAAGCCACTGCACCCAGCCCAATTCAACTTTCAAAGGCAATTGTTTATTGAATATTATTTTTCTATTTGGTATTTGATGTTTTGTTACCATACTCTAAGTAGTTTGTGAGGTTATGTTTTGTTTTACTGATGATAAGATTTTAAAACATCCAAATGTGTAGCAGTATATTTTTGAATTTAAGTAGTGTCTGTTATAGCAGATAGATGCTTTCTCATGTCCAATTTAAATATTTTGTTGTGTTTTGGTAAAGATACACTTGGGTGACTGGTAAAGAGCCACTTACATACTATGACATGAACTTGTCAGCTCAGGACCATCAGACCTTTTTCACCTGTGACACAGATTTCTTACGTCCTTCAGACACAGGTATGTGTCATATCTGTTCATACTATAAACAGTGATCATGAAATTTATTTAAAAAAATTTTTAAAGTTATTTATTATACAGCGTTATTTGGCTTGGAGTTGTTTATATTATTGATAAGAAACTCAGATTAAATTATGATTGTAAGCTAAGCTGATACACTGCTTTTCCTTATTAAATAATTTAAAATATTTCATACTTCTTTCATTACTTAAAAAACCTTTCAGATCTAATATGGCAACTACTTTTCCAGAAAACAGTGTACCCTGTTTCAGTCTGGGAAATTTAACACCTGCAATTATACATCAAATAAAAGACTAGGACAATGTATAAACATTGGAGAATGGCATTTAAAGAAAACTGGAGTATATTTTGTTTTAGTTATGAGTTAGAGATGCATATAAAGTGGTAGAAGATCATAGAAGTTTCTGTGTTTAGTTTTCTCTAAGTGCTTATCTGTAGAAGAGAGTATTGAGACTCGTAATTGTCTGGCTTAATGACAGGGCTCATTGATTGATTGATTGATTGATCAGTCGTCCAGGCTGGAGTGCAGTGGTGCAATCATAGCTCCCTGTAACCTCAAACGCATTACAAAACATTAGGATTATATCCATGAGCCACTACGCCCTGGGCTGGGATCTTTATCACAATTTTTCTTCTACTTTGAATGCACTCACCCTCTTTATCTATCTGATGAGTTACTTTTTTTTTTTTTTTTTTTTTATAAGATGGGGTTTCACCATGATGGCCAGGCTGGTCTTGAACTCCTGACCTCAGGTGATCCACGCACCTCGGCCTCCCAAAGCGCTGGGATTACAGGAGTGAGCCACCGTGCCCGGCCCTGATGAGTTACTTTTATCCTTCATTATCCAAATTAAAAGTTACATTTTCTAGAAAGACTTCTCTGGGATTCCTTGGCACAGAATTCAATACTTTGTTTTCTGCAGTTCTATACTACTTAGTCCAAACCTCTATGAAGTAACTTTAGTTAATTAATTCAACCACAAACATTTACTTGTTAATGTTATCACATTGCTTTAATGTTTGTCTTTATTACTAGATTATGACCTTTTGGAGAGCAGGGACTATATTCTCTTCATCTTTGAGTTCCTATTATCCAGCACATTGCCTGGCGTAATGTAGATATTGATATTTATTCTTTGGTGAAAGTATAAATGAATGAATGGCCTAGGTGTCACAGATGTCTTAAGCAGTTTCACTAATAATAGCTAACACTTGTCTAGGCTTACTATGTGCCAGGCATTGTTTTTAATCTTCCCAGTCACTTTATGAGATAGGTACTGTTATCAGCCCTGTTTTAACAGTAAAGAAACCAAAGCAAAGGGGGATCAAGTAATATGCCTTGAGTCACACAGCTAATAATGATAAAACTGTGTTTCAAACTCAAGATTGGCTGTTAACCACTACACTATTACTGCTGCTACCCACCATAAGCTCACTGAAGGGTCTGAAAAATAGCCAGTTTCCTGCATTAAAATTAGTTCATAGTGATTTATCTTTGCTAGATTAAATATGTTAAGAGTGGATGATAGGAGGAAAACCAAGGATCTTTGGTATGGTTACATAAAATGGTTTAATTGCAAATAAAGGAGTAAAAAGAATAGACTTATGTTTATATACTTTAAGTTTATATTAATGGCAAAATGATAGGTGCTGGGGAAATAACAGCAGTACAGTATCAGTATTGTATGGTAACTTTAAGGGTTGAGTGACTCTGGAAGTTAGGCCTCACCACCCTTTCTCTCATAGCCCCTCTCACAGAGTAACACTGAATTGCAAACATCAGCAGGCTTTTAAAATAGCAATCATGGCTGTCTACTAAAGGTGTGGTATTAAAATACCACATTTTGATTTGAATAACTCCTAAAAGAATTTTGGAAAAGAATATGTCCCTTCACACATTTTTAAGTCAACATCATAAGGTTAAATAATCATAGATAATGTAATTTTTGACAAACTGCGAAATACAGACATTTAAAAATAATAGTATACCCTATATTTCAATGTGTGTTATGAAATGAAATGATTTAATGCCCACCACAATCCATTAAAAAAGACATGAATAGGCCAAGGGCAGTCCCTCATGCCTGTAATCCAAGAACTTTGGGAGGCCAAAATGGAAGCATCCTGTGAGTCCAGGAGTTCAAGATCAGCCTGGGCAACATACTAAGACCCCACCTATACAAAAACGTTTTAAAATTCATCAGGTGTGATGGGGCCACGCCTGTAAATTTAGCTGAGTGTGGTGGCACATACCTGTAACCCCAGCTACTTGGGAGGCTGAGGTGGGTGGATCTCTTGAGCCCAGAAGGTCGAGGCTGCAGTGAGCTCTGATGGTGCCACTGCACTGCAGCCTGAGCAGCAGAATGAGACCCTGTATCTAAAAAAAACCAACCAACCAACAAACAAAAAAAATACTTGGACAAATGCTCTTTTTTTTTTTTTTTTTTTAAGACAGAGTTTCGCTCTTGTTGCTCAGGCTGGAGTGCAATGGCGTAGTCCTGGCTCACCACAACCTCTCCCTCCTGGGTTCAAGTGATTCTCCTGCCTCAACCTCCTGAGTAGCTGGGGTTACAGGCATGCACCACTATGCCTGGCTAATTTTGTATTTTTAGTAGAGATGGAGTTTCTTCATGTTGGTCAGGCTGGTCTGGAACTCCTGACCTCAGGTGATCTGCCCGCCTCGGTCTCCCAAAGTGTTGGGATTACAGGTGTGAGCCACTGTGCTCGACTTACCAAATGCTCTTTAACAACGGTAAATTTTGTCTTTTTTCTTCTTGAACACATCTGTTTTATACCCCTATGTAATTTTATTATTATTTTATGCTGTAGTCTTGTATCACACTTTCATCATTTTCCCAATAAAACATTATAGTGTAACTTTTTAAAATTTGAATTTCATTTGACCGTAAGATTCTAAGTGTTGTGATGTGCTTTAATTATATTTCTGTCAAATCCTTAGAGCTACATCTTTAGCTCTTTAAACTTTGGAAAGAGTTCTGTATATAATCTAATTGACTGGGTAAGTTCTCATTGTCAGTTCTATCAACCAAATCAGATTTACTTTCTGACAGAGAAGTCTGACTTCATTTTTCAATTTATTTATTTATTTATTTTCTGCTAACTGGAATAACCAGTTTACCTTTTTCAATTTAAATAAACATTTTAACATGCCTCCCTATGACAACCATCTCTCTTCTGAATTCAGGTTCTAAGATAGAAAGATAGCTGTGTCTTGGAACTTTGCCTAGAACTTATCACTTGGTCAAAATACGGCTTCACTGCCTTTATTACTCCTTGCTAATGCCTGCTTTGCCTTGATGTGAGGGGACCTTCCCTTAGGAGCAATCCATTCTTTGATAATAAGTAGGGAGGGGTGCTAATGGAACTGTTAAAAATTGTTATCACTCCCTTCTCCATTCTTTAATATGCTTGAATTCAGAGCATCTGGGGCCAGAATACTTTATTTCCAATGCCAAGCTTCACTGTTAAATAAGTAAAAGGCAGGAATCCTATTATAGGATGCCTTGATTAACCACATGGCTGCCCCCAGCCCAATCTTTGAATTATCCCTTTGGCACCTGGAGATTTTTACACTATAGGGCAATGCACCCTGTAAGATTCAGGATGGGTAAGAAGTAAGCCTTTTGTGTGTAAAATAGGAGAAAGGAACATATCTTTGCAGGGAGCGGGTATGGGGATTATGGGAAAGGGAAACCAGAGAAACATTATTGGTAGATCAGTTATAGAAAAGAGTGATAAAGTTGAGGCTTTAGAAGTTGATTTTCTTAAAAAATAAAAAAAAAAGAAGTTGATTTTCTTAAAACCATGTATCCCATTTTGGTCCTTGCAAAGTTTCATCTACTTCTCTAGAGGTGTGTCTAACTGCAGCTAAAGGTTGAACTCAAGGAGGACAGAGTGTATCTGTGAATGATCTTCAAAAATGGACTGCTGATTCCATATTGATCTTTTCAGACCTTCACATAAAGGTCATGATTTATATCAGTAGTTTTATATTCAAAAATACAAATGTGTATATTTGTGATGTGGCAAATTTCTCTTGACTTATTGTTATCAACTAATTAGTAGATTTTGTTCTTATTCTATTAATTATCTAGGACAGAGAACAAACATATCCACAAGGGCCCAGCAATGTTTTTTGGATTTTTTTCTTCAACATTTAAAAATCAGGAGATTTTACATTAAAATCTGAATTTACACCTTTTGAAGATTGAAAAATAGGGCAAAATTGAACCTGCATTTACACTTGGTAGTAATGAGATGGAACTGAATTGTGGCTCTGCCCTTTAGACAGTGAATGTGCTTTCACTTTACTCATTTATGTTTAATGCCTGGCATTTGTAGGCATTTACATTTATGACCCCTGGCCGTCTGATAACTGCTGATCTGTTTTGTGCTTGTTAGCGTATTACAATATTATTTAACTTTAAAAATACATAAATTTTGGCCGGCACAGTGGCTCATGCCTGTAATCCCAGCACTTTGTAAGACCAAGGCAGGCAGATCACCTGAGGTTGGGAGTTTGAGACCAGCCTGACCAACATGGAGAAACCTTGTCTCTACTAAAGATACAAAAAATTAGCTGGGCATGGTGGTGGCTGCCTGTAATCCCAGCTACTTGGGAGGCTGAGATAGGAGAATCGCTTGAACCCAGGAGGCAGAGGTTGCAGTGAGCCGAGATGGCACTACTGTACTCCAGCCTGGATGACAGAGTGAGACTCAGTCTCAAAAAAACAAAAACAAAAATACATAAATTTGAGTGAATTGCTCATTGCTTCTGTTAATTATATATTCAGCATATTAAGAGTTCTTAAAGAGAACAGTTGAATACCAAATCAGCATTTTGTTTTAAATTACTCCTAAGCCTTATTTTAGAAAAAACTACATATTTTTTCCTGTCAGCTTTATTTCTTCTTTTCCCTTAGGCTTAGCACTGCTTTGGTTGTGAAGAATATTCTTGAAAAGCCCATAGGGCATTTGAAAACAAAAGAATAAGATAAAATATTTAAAGATGAATTAGATGACCTCACTAGAAATTTTAAAAATCATAAATGAAAATAAGTTTCAGATGTTAAATTAGCAAAGATTGATTATGTTGTGTTAAGGTGTTAAATTAGCAAAGATTGATCATACTGTGTTACCCTGGCTGAAAAAGTATAAGTTAATACAGTCTTACTGCAAGGAGTTTGGGGAGTATGTATCCAGAATCTTTTTTTTTTTCCTGTCTCCCCAAACTTGTTAGGTATCCAGAATCTTTTAAAAGATACATTTTTTTAGCCAGCTGTTCTACTTTTAGAAAGGAAATATTTGATTAGATATGAAAAGATACATAGTGAAAGATTGTTATCACAATGTTTTTATATTAGCAAAAAATTTAGTATAGCTTAATTGTCCATCAAAAGGGAATTGGTTAAATAAATTAGGACATGTATTTAATATACTAGAGTACCAAATAACAATTAAAAATATTATTAAAGATTCAGTGTCAAAATTTGACTTGTAAATATCATATAACTCATAGAAGACAGCCTGTAATCAAAAATTACAAGTCTAATATTATGCGTTATTTTAATGTAATATTTAGTTTTGCAGCAGAATGATGTTCTTTACCTGGCCAGGATCAGATGGGTGCTGACTTGCATCTATTTGTCAAGTTCAGGAAGCATTATGTGTCAGCTAGCTGGTGACATGTTTCATATGAGAAATGTATTTTTGTTACACAAGTGGAATACATTGTCTCCTTTTCTAAGCCAAGACTAATATTTTGTTTCCAAAGGAAAATTCAAACATTTTTCACATTATTCTTCCTGGACAGTTGTAGGTTTCATTCCAAAAGCAACACTCATAGGTTCTCTATTTTTCTTATCAAACTTGAAATGGGCTAGATAATCTTCTGAGTCTACTTTATTTGTTTGTTGATTTAATTAAAGAAAACTTTACTTACTGTGCAGTCTTCATTTTGGTACAGTAAATGGTAGCAAAATGAATATTACAAAGAACTCCTAACTTAGGCCTTTGTTGAATCCTGATAGAGGCTGACATTTTCAAGAGGTACTATATTCTAAATTAATTTCTCTCTTTTTTTTTTTTTTTGAGTAAAAGTCTTATTCTTTTCACCCAGGCTGGAGCGCAATGGTGTGATCTTGGCTCACTGCAACCTCCTGCTCCTGGGTTGAAGCGATTCTCCTGCCTCAGCCTACTGAGTAGCTGGATTACAGGCGCCTGCCACCATGCCTGGCTAATTTTTGTATATTTAGTAGAGACAAGGCTTTTCCATGTTGGTCAGGCTGGTCTTGAACTCTTAACCTCAGGTGATCTGCCCACCTCAGCCTCCCAAAGGGCTAGGATTACAGGCATGAGCTACTGTGCCTGGCCTTTTTTGCCCTTTTTACACAAAATGCAAGTCCACACATTTTCCTAGAATAAATTAATCATTAGGCAAAGACTTTGTTTTTCAATTTTTATATATTTTTGTTTTTAGCAGCTCCATAGAACCTTTTCAGAGTGATAAAAGTAGAACTGTAATATTTTATATTGACTATAATGTGATGTCACTTAAACTCACTGTTAACATGCATTTAGATATATAAATGTTCATATATAATAATGATATAATTAACTTGTTTAAATACCCTATATGTTGTTCAAATAAATTTGAGAAAGAATATACTTATTTATATTTTATGTGAAGCTTCCAAATTTAGTGTGAATTTCTCATATGGCTAATGTGAGCTAATAACCCAGTTTCTTGTTTTGTATGTTTAAGAATATGTTATTTAAAGCTTTGTTTACTCCATTAGCTTATTCTTCATACATGTTGCAGATTATTTGTTTACCATCTCATCTACTTTTTGAAATATTTTTTCTACAGTTATGCAGAAGGCATGGAGGGAAAGAAATCCTCCAGCTCGAATCAAAGCAGCCTATCAAGCTTTAGAATTAAACAATGAGTAAGTTTGAAATATATGAAAAATAAATTTATTTTGAAGGAAACCAAGACAAAAGATTATTTTGAGACACAGTGTCACTCTGTTGCCAGGCTGGAGTGCAGTGGTGTGATCTTGGCTCACTGCAACCTCCACCTCCAGGGTTCAAGTGATTCTCTTGCCTCAGCCTCTTGAGTAGCTGGGACTATAGGCACGTGCCACCACACCCAGCTAATGTTTGTCTTTTTAGTAGATACGGGGTTTCACCATGTTGGCCAGGATGGTCTTGATCTCCTGACCTCGTGAGATCAGGAGATCGGCCTGATCTCAGCCTCCCACAGTGCTGGGATTACAGGTGTGAGCCACTGTACCTGGCCAAGCAAATGATTTTTATGTCTCCTTTTGTCTGTTCCTATGACACTTGGAGTCATTAGTGGTCCCATTTCCCTTTTGTATGTTATAGATATTTAATAAAATTTTCAGCGTTTGCCAACGTCTGTATTTTGCTTCTGAAATTGTAAATCTATATATGCTTTTGAATAGAAATTACGCTAGAAATACTTTTCAAAGTGGGGAATGCTCATGGAGAATGGTGATAATACTTTATAGTTAAAAGGGTACTAAAATACTAATGCGCTTACGCCACCTGTTGTTATTTTTTCATTTAAGTCATTAAAGCATTCATTCAGTCTTGAGTATTTTAGTTGTTAGTAGACTTGAAGGCATGAGAAGGGGATTAAAAATAAGTAAAACATAGCTCTGTCAAGTTTTTTTTTCCATATTAGCAGCATTTTTTTATAGTTCTTTGTATGAACTTTATATTTTGAAAAGGCAGAATGTGAAATCATAAGGCAAGTTAATATTTACAAAGAACAAATCAATAAACACTAATCTAATTCAGACTGAACAAATGCCAAGAGTGAAAATATGGTTCCAGTTGGGATTTATCAAGGAATGCTTCCTGAATAATGTAAATTTAGAGTTGTTCCCTGAACCTTCTCTCCCCAGTATATATATTATCCTCATTTTTTGTTTGTTTGTTTGTTTTATTTTGTTTTGAGATGAAGTTTTGCTCTTGTTGCCCAGGCTGGAGTGCAGTGGCGCAATCTCGGCTCACTGTAACCTCCGCCTCCCAGGTTCAAGCGATTCTCCTGCCTCAGCCTCCCAGATAGCTGGGATTACAGGCACTGCCACCACACCTGGCTAATTTTTTGTATTTTTAGTAGAGACAGGGTTTTATCATGTTGGCCAGGCTGGTCTTGAACTTCTGACCTCAGGTAATCCACCCACCTTGGCCTCCCAAAGTGCAGGGATTGCATGTATGAGCTACCACACCTTGGTCTAGTATATATGTTATCCTTATTAAGAAGACTTTCCCAAGGTGGAGCAAAAATGTCAGAGTAAAGAACTCCAAAACAGTAAACTGGCAGAAACTGTCAGCATCAACTTTGTTAAAATTCTGGAAACTAATCAAAAGTTTACAGTAACGTAGTGAATGCTTAATCATGGGGAAAAACACCTGAATCTCTCTAAGAAAGCTTTGTAGTGTTTTATTTACCCTTGCCCCATCCCTCACTCCCTAGCTCAGTGACAGTCTTAAAGACAACAGTGTACATGCCAGGTATAGGTTTCTAGTACCAGAGGACGTGGAATGGGCCTTATTTTCAAAGAACTGTGGTTGTTTGTTTTGTCCTGTCTGGTGGCTCCCTGAAGGGCTAGCTCAAAGGGCTTGCTTTATTTCAGCTTACTGAAAGAAGAAAGTTTTCAATTTCAAAACTCTCGCAAAACTGACATAACTACACTTGGGTCATTTGCTGAAAACATTTAAAGGCAAATATATCCGCTATTGCTGCCTGGGGCAAGGGATAACAGGAAGGACAAGCAACAGACAAACCAGAAAGCTTGTGAGCAAAGGCTGGGGAATTAGACACTTTGAGGAATAAAGGCTTTGAAAAGCTCCCACATATTTCTGGGAATCTAAAGACCCTACACACAGCCAGAGCTGGGCACATGCTCAGAAGAGACTTGAGAAAGTCCTAAACTCTCAAGTCTGGCTAACCTTCATGTTCTGCACAAGTAGGAGGTGAAGGCTAAGGCAGAGTTGTAAACTGTTAGGCTGAATGTTGAAGGTATGCCCTAGCACCCACACAGAGCCCATTTGCAAATACTTTTGCTGTTTGTGTTTTGTTTGGTTTTGATCCCAGGCGTTTAAGGAAATCTCTATCTAATCATCAAATGACCACGAAGCTAAAATAGCACAGATGTCACTGGTCACACATGACAAATAATACAGATTTCATAAAATTGGTTCAGAAAAGTCACTAAACAACTGCAAAAGTAGCAACAACAAACCCTAGGGAGTAGAGAAAATTATATTTCTAGAGTTGCCAAAATAAAATATTTAGAATTTCCCATTTTCAACAAAAAATTACAAGGCATGCAAAGAAACAAGAAAACATGGCCCATACATAGGAAAGAAAATAAATTAGGCTGGGTGTGGTGGCTTATACCTGTAATCCCAACACTTTGGGAGGCCTAGGCAGAAGGATTGCTTGAGCTCAGGAGTTTGAGACCAGCCTGGGAAACATAAAGAGACCCTGTCTCAAAAAAATAAATAAAAAGAAAAGAAATTAATAGAAAAGAGTGCCCCTGTGAAGCCTAGACTTTGGACTTAATAGACAAAAAGTTTAAATCAACTATTTAAAATGTGCTCAGGGAGGTAAAGGAAACTATGATAATGATATCTTACCATTAGAGAATATCAGTAAAGAAGAAGTAAGAAAAAGGACCCAAATAGAAATTTTAGAATTAAAAAGCTTAACTAAAATGAAAAATATACCATAGGCATTCAGCAGCAAGCAGGTTTGAGCAGACAGAAGCAAGAACCAGTGAATTTCATTTAAGTCAATTGAGATTACCCAATTCAAGGAGCAGGAAAAAACTAATGAATAAAGAAATATGACCTAAGAGAACTGTAGGATCCTATCAAGCATACCAATCTATGCATTATAGGAGTCCCAAAAAAGAGAGAGAGAAAAGGGCAGAAAGAATATTTGAAGAAATAATAGCTGAAAACAAAATATTAGCACACCAATTACAGCAGCGTATTAAAAAATGTTACACATCTTGAACAAGTAGCATTTATTCCTGGATGCAAGAATGGTTAAACATTTGAAAATCAGTCAATGTAGCACACTATAAGAACAGAATGAAGCAAGAAACCACATGATTATCTCAACTGATGCAGAAAAAGCATTTGACAAAATTCCCAATCTTGATAAATAAATGGAAATCAATTAATGTAATACTCCGCATTAATAGACCAAAGGACAAGAGCTACATGATCATCTCAATTGATGAAAAAAAGATCTGACAAAATCCAACACCATTTTATGATGAAAATATTAAAAAACTAGAAATGGAAGGAAATTCCACAAGGACATCTGAAAAATTCGTTCTAAATACATTCTTACTGATGAAAGACTGAAAGGTTTCCCTCCACAGTCAGGAAGAAGGCAGGACGTCTGCACTTGCACTTCTGTGTTACGTGGTATACTGGAGGTTCTAGTCAGTGCAGTTAGGCAAGACAAATTTTTACATGGCATTTAAATTGGAAAGGAAAAAGTAAAACAATCTTCAAACACAGATGGCGTGATTTTATTTGTAGAAAATCTTAATCCACAAAAAAAGAAAAAAAAACCTAGAGCTAATGAGTTGACAAAATTGTAAGAAACAAAATCAACATATGAAAATCAGTTGGATGTCTATATCCTAGCTATGAACAATGAAAAGGAAATTAAGAAAACAATTCCATTTACAAAGGCACCAGAAAGATTTAAATACTTAGGAATAAATTTAATCAAGGAGGTGTAAGACTTGGATGCTAAAAACTATAAAGCATAAGTTAAATAAATAAATGTAAAGACATCTTATGTTCATGGATTGGAAGACATTGTTAGAATAGCAGTACTCCCTAAATTGATCTACAGATTCAGTGCAATCCCTATAAAAATTTTAATTACTATTTCTGCAGAAATGGACAAGGTGACCCTATAATTCATATAGAACTGCAAGAGGCCTTCTATACCAAAACAATCTTGAAATAGAAGCACAACATTGGAAGACTCACACTACCTGACTTTAAAACTTACTGCTAAGCTGCAGTAGTTAAATCATAAGGATAGACACCTAGATCAATGGATTTAAATTGAGATTCTAGAAATAAACCCATATATCTATGGTCAGTTGATTTTTTTTTTTTTTTTTTTTTTTTAGGTGGGGTTTTTCTCTTTTTGCCCAGGCTGAAGTGCAATGGCACGATCTTGGCTCACTGCAACCTCCACTTTCTGGGTTCAGGTGATTCTCCTGCCTCAGCCTCCTGAGTAGCTGGGATTACAGGCATGTGCCACCATGCCTGGCTATTTTGTATTTTTAGTTGAGACAGGGTTTCTCCATGTCTCAACTAAAAATTCTCCGTGTTTCAACCATGGTCAGGCTGGTCTTGAACTCCCGACCTCAGGTGATCACCCACCTTGCCCTCCCAAAGTGCTGGGATTACAGGCGTGGGCCACCACGCCTGGCCATGATCTTTGACAAGGGTGTCAAAACCATTCAATAGAGGAAAGAATAGTCTTAACAATGATGGTGGAACAACTGGATAGCCACATATATAAAAGCATAAAGGTGTTCTCTTACCTCATGCCATATGTCCCAATTAATTTAAAAATCAATCAAGGACTAAATGGAAGGGTTAAAATTACAGAATTCTTAAAAGAAAGCATAGGGACAAATCATCACCTTGAATTTCGCAGTGGTCTCATAGATTATAACATCAAAAGCACAAGCAGCAAAAGAAAAATTAGATAAATGGACTTTATCAAAATTAAAATCTTTTGTGCACCAAAGGACACTGTCAGGAGGCAGAAATAGATTTGAGATTGCCAGAGATTGAGGAGGCAAGGGAGATAGGGAGTGACTGACTACTTTATAAGTATGGGGTTTCTTGTGGGGATGATGAAAATGTTCTGGAATTACATTGTGGTGATACATAACTTTGTGAATATATTAATAATTATTGAATTGTATACTTTAAAATGCTTTAAACTGTGAACCTTGTTATGTGAATTTTACCTCAATTTAAAAAACCAACATTCTTCAAAGTAAGATTAATTAGGTATTCACATAATTAATTTCCTGAATTAATATCCATATAAAATACTTTTGAACAAATGCAAGAAAGCTTTAAGGGGGAAAAAGTCTTTTTACCATACAGCCATATAGTCATTTTAAAAAAGTATTTTTTTTTTTCCTCACTTCATCCTGTATTTTAAATGTTTTTTTCATATAGATTTTTTTACCCCTTGGGGGAAAAAAAGCAAAAACAAGATAACTCAAATACGGTTAAAAAAAATAATAATAATTCAGGATCCTAGGTTCCAGGCAATTCAAAAACAGCCAAATGGTTCTTTTTTTCCACCAGAATACCACAATGGCAGAACTTAAGAATTGCGATACTAAAATGGAGGGGTGGTCCCAGCAGCTGCCCCTGGCCGGCTGGAGCACACAGCACTACCCAGGCAGAGGCAGTGGGCGTCCTGATGCCACCCTGTCCATCCCTCTATTCCAGCCAGCCTCCTGGCACAGGGCTGGGCCCACATCCTGGCCTCTGGATCTTGATCTGGGCTGGGGCCGGTTGGCCTGGTCACTCTGTCCATTGCTCATGCTGGAAGTCCATCACAGGCTAAGTCACCTCCTTCAAGGCCAGGCCTCTGTCTCCCAGATGCCAGTGAAGGAAAACAGATGCCCACTCCACAAATCAGGATTGTCAGACTATGAAACATTCAAACGTTCACCGGGGCAGAATGCTGAGTGTAGACATAACCTCTCTAATCTCTGCCACCTAATGACACTTATGTGACACAGCAGCCACATCTGCAACGCCTCTAGAGGCATAAAAAAAAGTGTTTTTATTACATTTCACTTGGTTTTTGGAATGGCAGTCAGGAACCCTAGTGTTTTTGTTTTTTGTTTTTGTTTAGAGACAGGGTCTTGCTCTGTTGCCCAGGCTGGAGTGCAGTGGTAAGATGATAGCTTCATTGTAACCTCAAACTCCTAGGCTTAAGCAGTCCTCTTGCTTTAGCCTCTGAAGTAGCTAGGACTACAGGTGCACACCACTACACCCAGTTAATTTTTAAATCTTTATTTTTCTTTTTGTAGAGGAAGGGTCTCGTTTTGTTGCCCAGGCCAGTCTCAAACTACTGGCCTCAAGTGATCCTCCTGCCTTGGCCTCCCAAACTGCTGAGATTACAGGCATGAGCCACTGCGCCTAGGCAGGAAGGCCAGTGTTTAAAGCAGTAGTATATCTAACGCTTCACAGGGATCTAGTGTAATGAAATGGAGAAATCTTTGTTGATTAGTGAAATTATTATGTACTATAGGGTCTTCCTATTTGAAGGATGATGAAATGGTATAATTTGCATTTTCCATATCTGAAGAACATTTTTTGTCTCCACTTAATGATTTCTACCTGTTATCATTTTTGTTTAATGCTTAGTTTTCTATGTTTATCAATAATTGCTCTCTTATTGCTTAGATAAGCACTAATTATTAGAAATACAATGCAAGCCACATATGTAACTTTATATTTTCTAGTATCCACATTTAAAAAGTAAAAACAAATAGGTGAAATTAATCTGTACAATGTTTTATTTAGCTGTATTCAAAATATTGAAATACTTTATTTTTTTATTATTTTTTTTAAAATTTTTTGAGATGGAGTCTCACTCTGTCCCCAGGTGGGAATACAGTCCTGCGATCTTGGCTCACTGCGGCCTCCACCTCCTAGGTTCAAGGGATTCTCCTGCCTCAGTCTTCTGAGTAGCTGGGACTACAGGCGTGCGCTACCACACCCAGCTAATTTTTGTATTTTTAGTAGAGACAGGGTTTCACCATGTTGGCCAGGATGGTCTTGATCTCCTGACCTCGTGATCCACCCACCTGGGCCTCCCAAAGTGCTGGGATTACAGGCGTGAGCCACCGCGCCCGGCCTAAAATATTTTAACATATAGTCAATACTTTTCTAAAATCTATTAATGAGGAACTTTACATTCTTCTAAGTCTTCACAATTCATTGTGCGTTTTTACACTTGCATCACATCTCAATTCCAACTCGTCATATTTCAAGTTCTCAATAACCACATGTGGCTAATGCCTAGAATACTGACAGGGCAGGCTTAGATAATTACAACTAGGACATTGTCTCTAGAAAAGATGGGTTTGTTATTTCTGGGAATGGAATAACGTTTTGTTTCTCTTTGTGGTCCCAAAACAAGAATTTGTTTATTAGCCAGGTGTTGACTTAAAAGATACAAAAGGCCAAGCATGGTGGCTCATTCCTCTAATCTCAGGACTTTGGGAGGCCGAGGTGGGCAGATCATGAGGTCAGGAGTTCGAGACCAGACTGACCAACATGGTGAAACCCTGTGTCTACTAAAAAAAATACAAAAATTAGCTGGGCGTGGTGACGTGTGCCTGAAATACCACCTACTCAGGAGGCTGAGGCAGGAGAATCGCTTGAACCCCGGAGGCAGAGGTTGCAGTGAGCTGAGATTGCGACATTGCACTTGAGTCTGAGCAACAGAGTGAGACTCCATCTCAAAAAAAAAAAAAAAGAAAAGATACAAAGAAAAGCCTCTGTGTTTTAGTGGGGTGAAGAAAACTCGGCATAAGCATAGTTGTGAGGAATGAATGAGAGTAAGAGTATGGGAGGAAGGACTTGAATTTAGAACAAGGGAAATTATACTGCATAATATTGTGGATAAGTCCATGGGAGGATGGGACAGAATGCAGAGGGGCGTGCTCAGATTTGGGGAAAATGTCTAGTCCTGGAATATGTTTCTGAGTCAGATGTTAAACGTGCCTAGTTGGCCAAAGGACTGTCTTCCCAATCTTCACCCTCCCTATTCCTGCCCCGTGAAATGGATATCATAAAGTATATAGTGACTAAGTCAGGTATGACTGGCCAGGCACGGTGGCTCACTCCTGTAATCCCAGCACTTTGGAAGATTGAGGCAGGTGGATCAAGTGAGGTCAGAAGTTTCAGACCAGCCTGGCCGGCATGGTGAAGCCCCATCTCTACTAAAAATACAAAAATTAGCT
Source organism: Cacajao melanocephalus (assembly GCA_963573385.1). Lineage (NCBI taxonomy): Eukaryota > Metazoa > Chordata > Mammalia > Primates > Pitheciidae > Cacajao > Cacajao melanocephalus. Next base: position 48,154 of record CAUYLG010073085.1, read on the forward strand.
GGTAGTGGTGGTGCATGCCTGTAATCCCAGCTACTCAGGAACTGAGGCAGGAGAGTTGCTTGAACCCTGAGAGACAGAGGTTGCAGTGAGCCAAGATCGGGCCATTGCACTCCAGCCTAGGCGACAAGAGTGAAACTCTGTCTTAAAAAAAAAAAAAAAAAAAAGCAGATATGACCACTAGAGGGTATAGTCTTCTGAGTGACAATTCAGATAATTCTTTATATATCTTTTTCTCCCCCCTTTCACAAAAAGAAAACGTAGGGCAATGGGTTAGAGAATGAGACAGAATTTTTTTTTAAAAAAAGGACAAGATAAAGAGCAGAAGAGAAAGATAAGAGAGTAGAAAAATTGTGGAATCAGACCTAAAGAATATACCAATATGTCCCTATTAAAGTAAAATATTGAAAGAAGTTTTTTTTTCTTCAAAAGGTAGAAAAAGTGTAGGAAAGGAAATATGACATAGAGCAAAGGGATATAACCAAGAGAAAACACTTGCTATATCATTTTATTTAAAATTGCCTTCCTGCTTTCTTCATAGCTGTGCCACTGCATATATTCTACTGGCTGAGGAAGAAGCAACAACTATTGTAGATGCTGAAAGGTTATTTAAACAGGCACTTAAGGCAGGAGAAACAATTTATAGGCGGTCACAGCAATGCCAGCACCAAAGTCCTCAGCATGAAGCTCAACTGAGTAAGCAAGTTTGAACTGGTTATTACTGTCTTTTAGCTCCCCAAATTTGCTTGTGTCTTAACACAAAACAACAATAATAAAAAACTTAATACTTACAGATTAGTTAATTTTCACTGGAAATAACTAATCTATTCATGATACCTACAAGCCAGCAAGACAGAAATGTGTATTAGCCAGAGAAAGCTTATGGAAGGGAATAGATCTGCTCAGGTTATTGAGAGAAGATGTGCTGCTCTGAGACTTAACAGTAATTTATTTCATGTGAAAATTGGGCTGTTCATTGAAAAAACATAACTCAAAAACTTTTCAGCATTCAGGAGAGGCTTCTAGTGATAATAAGCAGCTATTATCTTTATCCTCACCCTTACTCTAAGCAAGAGTAAAGGTACATTATTTGGTTTGCTCTTCAGACTGTGTATCTGCATATAGTGCTAGGGAGTGGCTCCTTTCACACCATCTGATTCTTAACCCTAAATCCAGCCTCATACTTGGCATTGATTCTTTCTTTGGTTGGTTTTTCTCCATGATGTGCTTGGGATCAGATGAGCCATAGCAACAGAAGTCTTTTCCATTCTTAGATATGCTTTACCAATTATGATTGAGATTTTTTTAATTTTTACCAAAGATGTTAGAATCATCAATGATGCTGCTTCCTGCTATTTTTATGGCCAGAGGGTTTTGGTTTCATGATTTTGGCAAATAGTGAAGTGGGAAATAAATTGAAATATGTTTATATAATGTATTATCTACTAGCAGTTAAGTTCTAAATTTTTTTTTGTTTGTAAATTAAAATTTGGAGAATGTTTTTCTCCCTAAGCTAAATACTGATATATATGGTATGTTTCATTGATGCATGTTTTTATAACACACATTTGTGGGAATATATAATTTTGTAGCCTGGAACTAATGAAACTGCATTTGTAAAAAAGTCATGCCATTTGTGTTTGTATAATCTCAAATATGGTTATGAGATAGTTACAGAAATATTTGCTAGCTCTTTCTAGAAGTAGTTTTATAGTCTGTCAGTTACTCACTGTTAAGAAAAGTTTACATTAGCCATGGAAACTTTGTTTTGGACATTTTTTGTTTTTCAGTTAAAACAATAGACAATATCAGAATAATAGATCATTTATGCACAAACTTAAAATACTAGGTTAATGTTATATCTTCCTTTTAATGTATGTATTTCTTCTCTGTTAATGTTAAAATAAACTTATCAATCATACAAAAATTACATATACTATACTTAGGTTACTATGAGAGGCAAAAATAATTAAATGTGTATTTTAAGTTTTAATACAGAAAACTTAAAACATGCACAAAAATAGAGAACATTCCTGTTCAATATTCATCATCCAAATGTAGCCATCATTAGTATTCTTCCATCTCACACAACTTAATTTTAATTGAATCTTCCAAGGGGAGCAAGTAACATAAGTGGGTATGTTAATGAAATAGCAGCCCACAATACAAAAGTGATAGTTGTATTTTTTTTTTTCTAAATAGGGAGAGATACCAATGTACTGGTATATATTAAAAGAAGATTGGCAATGTGTGCAAGAAAATTAGGAAGAATAAGAGAAGCAGTAAAAATAATGCGAGATGTAAGTAAATTGATGGTGGGACTATTATATTTATTCCTCCACAAACTAAAATGTAGTTAAGTTGCCAGTTATTTTAATGCAGAGTCACTGTTTTTTAATTGGTAGTTTTTACAACAAGGTGTTTGTTTAATATATATACCTTTCTTAAGGGTTAGGTCTTCTTCATAGCTATGTTAAGAAACAAGAATTTCTACTTTAATGAATCTGGCTCAGCTCTATTGAGTTCCTTTGTTATGATTTTAATCTTTTTTTCCTTTTAATATACAGTTGATGAAAGAATTTCCTCCTCTTACCATGTTGAACATCCATGAAAATCTCTTAGAATCACTTTTAGAATTACAGGCCTATGCAGATGTTCAGGCAGTCCTATCAAAATATGATGGTGAGTCATATTCCCTTAGTCGATAGCATTGTTATTCTTTTCCAATGAATATGGTAATTATAAATATGGTTATATTCTAGTATTTATCTCATTTTCTCTATTTTACCAGTCAATGTTTAGCACACACTGAGTTTGCTATTAAGTATCTGCTTTATCAGGACTTTTACTAGCAAAAGCCTGCAAGGAAGAACTTTTCTTCTGTCAAGATTTACTTGTTTGTTGATTGAGTGCCTAATATGAGTGAGGCATTCAGAATATGACAGTGAACAAGACAACATGGGAGGCTGGGAGTGGTGACTCACACCTGTAATCCCAGCACTTTGGGAGGCTGAGGTGGGAGGATCACCTGAGCCCAGGAGTTGGAGACTGGCATGGGCAACATGGCAATACCCTGTCTCCACAAAAAAAAATTAGCTGGGCATGGTGTTGTGCACCTGTAGTTCCAGCCTCTTAGGAGGCTAAGGTGAGAGGATCACTTGAGCCTAGGAGGTTCAGGCTGTAGAGAGCTGATTGTGCCACTATAGTCCAGTCTAGGCAACAGAGGGAAGAAGACTGTCTCAAAAAAAAAAAAGGGAGGCCTCATAGGATTTACAGTTTAATGGAACTGTAAAATGAGGTGTGATTGCACCACTGTAGACCAGCCTATGCAACAGAAGGAAGAGACTGTCTCAAAAAAAAAAAAAAAAAAAAAAAGAAGGGAAGCCCTCATAGGATTTACAGTTTAGTGGAACATACAAACAAACGAGCAGCAGTTACATTGAAGACCGAGTGTTTGGTGAGATAACTGGAAAAGTATGGGTGTTCTGCACATAGTGGGGGTACCTTATTTGTTTTGGAGTGTCAAGTAAGACTAACAGAGAAGTTGCTTAGTGGCATTTACTATAAGAGCAATTCAGAATAACATTTTTACAATGCTTTTTAGTTACAAAATGCAATGATAATTTGATATTTATAATAGTTCTTGTGATGTGTGGTAGGACAACTATTTTTACTGTCTCTAATTACTAAATAAGGAAACTGGAGTTTAAGAAGGTTGAATTATTGGGGTAAGGTCTCGCAGCCAATAAAAGGCAAATCCAGGTGTTTGATTTCTTTGTTCACTTGTCTTCCCGTAGTAACAATTCAATATATATTGGTTATTTTTGATATTATGTTATAATAATACCAGTTTACCACACATGAAGTTTGGAGAATTTTAAAATCAAAGCCTTTCTTCTTAGCCTGAGAGAGGAATCAGTTTTTAATCTTAAGCTGAAAATTTGGTGTTTCTATGCTTCTGGTCATATGTTTTTTGGTTTTCTTTTGTTTGTTTGTTTTTGAGATGGAGTTTCACTCTTCTTGCCCAGGCTGAAGTGCAATGGCACAATCTTGGCTCACCGCAACCTCCACCTCCTGGATTCAAGCAATTCTTCTGCCTCAGCCTCCCTAGTAGCTGGGATTGCAGTCAGGTACCACCACACCTGGCTAATTTTGTATTTTCAGTAGAGACAGGGTTTCTCCATGTTGGTCAGGCTGGTCTCAAACTCCTGACCTCAGGTGATCTGCTGAGGTGACCACTGCCTTGGCCTCCCAAAGTGCTGGGATTACAGGCATGAGCCACTGCACCTGGCCTCTGGTCATATCTTTTACTTTAACAGAACACATGTAAGTCACTTATTGGAGACTGGGCACAGCGGCTCACACCTGTAATTCCAGCACTTTGGGAGGCCGAGGAGGGTGGATCGCTTGAGCTCAGAAGTTCAAGACCAGCTTGGGCAACATAGTGAAACCCCATTTCTACAAAAAATATTATTAAAAATTAGCTGGGCGTGGTGGCATGCACCTGTAGTCCCAGCTGCCCGGGAGGCTGAGGTGGAGGTTGCAGTGAGCCAAGATTACGCCACTGTACTCCAGCATGGGTGACAGAGACAGACTATATCTCAAAAAAAAAAAAAAAAGTCATTTATTCACATTTGTCCTGTTATAGGTTCCTACCCATTCGCTTGGGAATCCCCATGACTTGGGAAGTTTGAAATGTGTTATACTTGGAAAGAGAAGTTTATTTCTTTTAAACATCTGGAATTCTTAAGCAATGCTTCAGAATAGAGTAGGCTCATAGAGAAATTTGTGAGAAATTCTTTCCATATGTAATTTACTGGATACATGGCCTGCTTATAATACTTATGATGAACAAGCTTAGGGACTGAATACAAGAAATTAGAATAGAACCTGATTCATTAAAAATAAAATAAAACTAAAACTAATAAAGCATATCTAAGTTGATATGCTTCTGTATTTTCATGAGTCCCAGTTTTTACCATTCCAGAATCCTGAGGAAGTTGAAAGCAAATTTACTTTCTCAGTTCTCCATTTGCTAGTATGATTCTGGAATCAAAAATATCAAGAGAGTTCTTTAGTCTTACTCTTCTGAAAGCGTTATTTTGGACATTCTTTTAAAAATGACTTATATAATTAATTTACCTATAGTTCCAGATGAATTTTTTATTTTCTAAAAAGTAGTAATTTAAGAAAATACAAAAATCTAGGAAGAAGAAAAAAAAATCATCCTTGGTTGAATCAACCTGGATTTAACTACTGTTAAATATTTTAATTTTTTTTCTAATTTTTGTTTTTCTCTATGAATGGATGAAGGTTTTACATAGTTTTAATTATACTATTCATTTTTCCCTGAACTTATTATAAGCAGGTTATTATAAACATTTGTTGAGCACATTTCACCCATTGTGCAGAGGGCTTTCATAGACATAATTTCATCTCAGTCAGAAAAGTATCATTATTTTAAGAAGAGAAAATTGAGGTCAAACAAGTTGTAACTAGCTCATAGATGCTTAGCTAGTAAATAACAAGATCAAGATTCAGACTCAGCTTTTTCAACTTCATATCTGGGTTTTTCCTACTATATTATAGATTTTTCAATATAATGTCCAGGTTTTTCCTATATATCGATTGAATTTGCATTGTGAACTATTCTTATTAAAAAATTGTCTCAATACATTTTTTGTAATTCCTACCTATATTGAAAATTGTTGTTACAGATATAAGCCTTCCAAAGTCAGCAGCAATCTGTTACACAGCAGCACTGTTGAAGACAAGGACAGTTTCAGATAAGTAAGTGTTATAAAAAACTACAATAATTTGGAAAGACTGCTAAACTCAATATTATGTTTGTCCTCTACTGACTTTAAACAGTGCTGTTTTCCACTCTACTTCCTTCTGAATAGCCCTGGATCTTTTAGGGCTTATAGACTTCTTGCTATGTGTAGTGGAAAGAGCAAAATTTTTAGAGCTAACCTGAGCTCAAATTCAAACTCTACCACATTCTAGCTATAGAACTGTAGGCAGGTTGATCATTTTGAGTTTCTCCTTCATCTGTAAAATGAGAATAATACCACAGAAGAGTTGAGGAGGATTATGTATGGTAAGTGCCAAAAGCAATATCTAGAAAGAAAGCAGACACAATAAATAGTAACTATGACGATGATGATAAAGTATGTGGTAGGGAAGTAGGCATATGTTATTTCTTCCTAGAGAATAATTCTGAGTTCTTCTGCTTTTCTTGTATTTTTGGCTACTTTTAATGAATTCTCTTTATTGTGCAGATAAGATACCCAGAAATCAACCAAATGGTGACTGTTTTCTTTCACCTTAGATTTTTATGCTTCTATATGAATTAGAATGGAATTTTCAGTTTGTTTCCTCTCAGATAAGAATTTGATAAGAATGTACTGCTATTTCATGAGATTATTTGGATATCACTGTGTAGCATTTATTACTGGTTACCTTTCTAAAGTGTACCTTCAATAGACTTCTCCTGAAGGCCTTCTTTACCTAAGTTTGAAGATTTCCATTCCTTATGCTGCTTTGTTTTTTATATGTTGAACCGCAAGGCTTTATTTATTTATTTATTTTGGTAGTCCTCTGGCTTTGTTTTTGGCCATCTCCAGAAACTCCTTTGATTCAAGGGGCTGTATTATTATCTAAATCCATACTTTTTTTTTTTAAAACATATTTATTTTTTCATTTTGTGGTTTTCTTGTAGATTCTCTCCAGAAACAGCCTCCAAAAGAGGGTTAAGCACAGCAGAAATTAATGCCGTGGAAGCAATTCATAGAGCTGTGGAATTTAATCCTCATGTTCCAAAAGTGAGAAATTTTATTATGAAAATACTACCTTTATTTAAGTTTATCAAATTGATGACCATGTAGACCAAAGTCTGAGTCACCATTATTTGGTGTGGAATTGTTTTATTCTGCTGTACTTTGATGCTTATTATTCACCTTAAAGGGGATGTTGAAACATTTAGGCATTTAGAAAGTTGGAAAGGACTAATAGTTAGCTATATGCTTTGTAATTACTGTCAAAATATAATTTGAACTGTGTTCGCTTAGCTGTTCTTTTAGCATAGTTACAGAGAAGAAATAACGGCTTGGTCTTCAAAGATTGTTCATATTTCATATCACTAAATCAAATTTCCTGTTACTGTGAAAGCTTTTTCTACACAGATGCCTAGCTTTTGAACTAGAGTTGGGTAGACAAAAACTAAAGACAAATAGATTAAAATAATCAATATAGGAAGCAGATGTGGAAATTCCCAGACAAACTGGCTGATGCTTATTGAGTCCCAGATGAATCTATATACTTGCTTTGTCTTTATATTGTATACCTTGCAGTCATACAACTTATTGCTTAATCTTTGTGTGTTATAACACACAGTAAAATTTAGGATTTTGGGTGGACACAGTAGTTCATGCCTATAACCCCAAGATTTGGAAGGCCAAGGCAGGAGGATTACTTGAGCCCAGGAGTTTGGGGCTAGCCTGAGCAATGTGGTGAGACCTCATTTCTGCAAAAAATACAAAAATAATCTGGGCGTGGTGATGCATCCTGTTGTCTCAGCTACTTGGGAGGCCAAGTGGGGAAGATTGCTTGAGTTCAGGAGGTCAAGACTGCAGTGAGCTGCAATCATGCCACTGTACTGAAGCCTAGATGACAGAGTCAAACCCTATCTCAAGAATAAAAAAAGAGGGGGATTTTACAAACAATGCCCCACGTTAGGAAGTATAGACTATTCAAGTATAGATGGCCTTACTACAAAATGTAATTATAGCTATTGAGCTATTGATTCTGGTGTAAAGGCTGTTAATAGAGCTTGGAAGCTAGAATAAAGAGCTATAGTAAAGAGATTAATTGCTAAAAGATAATTTCCAAGAAAAGGATGTTGTAAGCCTGTTAGAGATATGGTTAAGAAAAGTACTTAAGTCCAAGAAAGAGAATGGTACAAATATTTATACCATTCTCTAATTAAGTGACACTGGTTCCATACATTTAAAGACAGAAGTTCACCCATATCCACGGTTTCACATTCCATGGTTTCAGTTATCCATAATCAGCCTCTGCCTGAAGATATTAAATGGAATATTCCAGAAATAATTCATAAGTTTTAAGTTGCATGTTGTTCTGAGTAGCTTGATGAAATCTTACACCATCCCCCTCCATCCAACCTAGTATATGACTCATCCCCTTGTCCAGCATATCCACACTGTCTATGCTACCCACCCGTTAGTCACTCTTAGTAGCCAACTCAGTTGTCAGATTGACCCCAAATGCAAGATTGGCATATTATTATAACTGTTGTATTTTATTATTAGTTGTTGGTTATTAGTCTCTCACTATGCCTAAATTATAAATTAAATTCTATCATGGGTATATATTTGGAGGAAAAATCATGGTGTATGTAGGGTTTGGTACTATTTGTGGTTTCAGACATCCACTGGGAGTCTTTTTTTTTTTTTTGAGACAGAGTCTTGCTGTCACCCAGGCTGGAATGCAGTGGCGCAGTCTCGGCTCACTGCAACCTCCGCCTCCTGAATTCAAGCCATTCTCCTGCCTCAGCCTCCTGAGTAGCTGAGATTACAGGTGCAAGTCACCACACCCGGCTAATTTTTGTATTTTTAGTAGAGACAGGGTTTCACCATGTTGATCAGACTGGTCTCAAACTCCTGACATTGTGATCCTCCCGCCTTGGCCTCCCAAAATGTTGGGATTACAGGCGTGAGCCACTGCACCCAGCCCCACTGGGAGTCTTAAAACATATGTCCTAAGGATATGGGGCGAGTACTGTAAACTTTTTATTATGAATTCTTCTACACATGCAAGAAGGTGTATAAAACAAAAATTTGCATCTTAATGATTTATTACAAAGTAAATGCTTGAAAACTACCAAGGTCAAGAAACAGAACATTGTCAACCCATAGACACCTACCTGACTGCCCTTTCCCATTACAACCTCTTCCTTCTTATCTAAAGGTAACCACTATTCTTATTCATGAATTATGTTCATTTCTTCTCTTTCTTTATGTTTTTGATCTGTACCTTTCCTTTGTTTCTGGATTTTTTTTCTTTTTAAGACAGAGTCTTCTGCTTTTCAGGAGGCTGAGGCAGGAGAATTGCTTGAACCCAGGAGGCAGAGGTTTCAGTGAGCTGAGATCAAGCCATTGTACTCCAGCCTGGGCCACAGAGTGAGACTCTGTCTCATTTAAAAAAAAAAAAAAAAGGAAAGAAAGAAAAGAAAAAAACAAAGACAAAGTCTTTCTCTCATGCTCAGGCTGGAGTGCAGTGGTTCGATCTTGGCCCACTGCAACCTCCGCCTCCTAGTCTCAAGCGATCTGCTTGCCTCAGCCTCCCAAAGTGCTGGGATTACAGGTATGAGCAAACATGTGCCTTGCCCTGGATTTATAAATGAGTTAAAGAGTGGCCCATGTTTATTTTTTCTCTGGAATAATTTACATAAAATTAGAATTATTTCTGCCTTAAATTAGTAAAATTTGTTATTAAAGCCATATGATTCTTCAGTTTTCTTTGTGAGAAGACTTTGAGTTAGAAATTTGTTTTCTGGCTGGGCGTGGTGGCTCACACCTGTAGCACTTTGGGAGGCCAAGGTGGGTGGATCACCTGAGGTCAGGAGTTCAAGACCACCCTGGCCAACATGCTGAAACCCCATCTTTAAAAAAAAAAAAAAAAGAAATTTCTTTTCTATAATAATTTAATTACAAATTCAGTTTTTAAGCATATCATAACTATTTAAATGTTTTGTTTTCTGACTGGGCATGGTGGCTCACACCTGTAATCCCAGCACTTTGGGAAGTTGAGACGGGCGGATCATGAGGTCAGGAGATCGAGACCTTACTGGCTAACATGGTGAAATCTTGTCTCTGCTAAAAATACAAAAAAAAAAAAAAAAATTAACTGGGTGTGATGGTACATGCCTGTATTCCCAGCTACTTGGGAGGTTGAGGCAGGAGAGTCGCTGGAACATGGGAGGCAAAGGTTGCAGTGAGCTGAGATCTCACCACTGCACTCCAGCCTGGGTCACAGAGCAAGACTCCATCTCAAAAAAAGAAAAAAAAGAAATTTTTTGTTTTATGTTGGATTTTGGTAAGTTGTATTTTTCTAAAAATTTATTTCATCAAAATTTTCAAATTTATTGACATAAAGTATTCATAAAATCCTTTTATTACCTCATTAATATTTGCAGAATTAATTGTAATATCCACTTTTTAATTCCTAACATTGGCTACTTTTTTTTTCCTTGATCAAATTCCTTAGGGATTTGTCAATCTTATTAGTTTTTGCCAAGAACTTAGCTTTAGCTTTGTTGATTTTTTTTTCTACTATTTCTGATTCATTCATTTCTGCTCTTTATTGCCTTCCTTCAGCTTAATTTGAGTTTATTTTATTTTAATTTCCTGTGTTTTCTCGCATAGATGCTTAACTCCGTAATTTTCAGCCTTTCTTCTGATATACCCAGTTAAATCTAGAAACTTCTCTCAGCATCAGCACAATTTTAACTGCATACTATGGCCACATTTTTTTACATAATTTAGTTCAAAATATTTTCTTAAAAAAAAAATAGAGACAGGATCTCTACATGTTCCCCAGACTGGTCTTGAACTCCTGGCCTCAAGCATCCTCCCTCCCTCCCAAAGTGCTGGGATTACAGGTGTGAGCCACCTCACTTGACCCAAAATATTTTCTAATTTGTTTGTGATTTCCTCTTTGATTTAGAGTTGTATTTATTCCATTAAGGTAGATATACTAAACAACAGATTTTATTTACATTTTTTCCCTCTTTTTCTTTGTTCTGCTTTGCTCATGTTGAGAAATAAAAGATTTCCAAATTAGATGAAACAGCCTTTTCTATTAGAAGAAGATGCCAACTGGGATTTTCATAACTAGAGAGGAGAAGTTGTTACCTGGCTTCAGAGCTTCAAAGGACAAGCTGACTCTCTTCTTAGGGGCTAATGCAGCTGGTGACTTTAAATTGAAGCCAGTGCTTATTTACCATTCCAAAAATCCTAGGGCCCTTAAGAATTATGCTAAATATTTTCTGCCTGTGCTCTATAAATGGGACAACAAAGCCTGGATGACAACACATCTGTTTATAGCATGGTTTACGACTATTTTAGCTTTACCACATGGTTTACCACTATTTTAGGCCCACTGTTGAGACCTACTGCTCAGACAAATGATTCCTTTCAAAAGATTATTGCTCATTGACAATGTACCTAGTCACCCAAAAGTTCCGATGGAGATGTATAAGGAGATTAATGTTTTCATGCCTGTTAACACAACGGTCATTCTACAGCCCACAGATCAAGGAGCCATTTTGACTTTGAAGTCCTGTTATTTCAGAAATACATTAGTAAGGCCATAGGTCCCATACATAGTGATTCCATGGTGGATCTGGGCAAAGTAACTTTATATGCCATGGGAAATGGAAAAATTGTGTGACTTGCTTTATTTTGATATTTGCTTTATTGCAATGATCTGGAAGTGAGCTTGCAATTTGTCTAAGATATGTCTGTAGTTACAAACATGAATTTTGGGATACATAAAATATGCCTCAGTAAAACTATATAGATATATATAAACTTTAACACTTTAAAATTATTTTTATTTATAGGTAGAAATTTACCTATTTTCCCCTCAACTAAATATCAAAGCAGTTGACAATTCAAAATATCCAGCTAAGTAGAGTGGTGCTATGAACTTACATTATTGTTTGTAGATAGACCCTTTAAGCCAAGTATTATCAAACAAAATAATTATTAAGGTTTCTTGGAGAATTTTTTTTTTTTTTTTTTTTTTTTGAGATGGAGTCTCACTCTGTCATCCAGGCTGGAATGCAGTGGGGCGATCTCCGCTCACTGCAACCTTTGCCTCCTGGATTCAAGTGATTCTCCTGCCTCAGCCTCCTGAGTAGTTGGGTCTACAGACATGCACCACCTGCCCAGCTAATTTTGGTATTTTTAGTAGAGATGGGATTTCACCATGTTGGCCAGGCTGGTCTCGAACTCCTGACCTCAAGTGATCCACCCACCTCGGCCTCCCAAAATGCTGGGATTGCAGGTGTGAAGTACTGCGCCCGGCCAGTTTTTTTGGAGAAATTTTAAGCTGAATAATATCCTACCTAAATAACATTGATGTTATATGAACTGGGAGAGCTCTGGAATTTGTGGCTGGCTGTTTTTGCTAGGGTTTTACAAGTGATGAAGTATGTACAGACCCCTCTTTTTCTTCAGTTATGGTCTCTCTTTCTGACCGTCAGCTGGAAGCAAGCAAACATAAAGGGATTTAGGGGTTTTCTTCTTCAGACTTCAATTGTGGGTCATGACAACTTATTTAACCTAAGGAGCAGTGACATTTCAAATATATGTATATCTATAAATCTTTTATTCTCACAAATTTATTATGCAAATGGTTGTATGAATCTTAGCAGTAAAATGACAAAGGACAAAGCTGTTTTAGAAAGAAATTTTTTTGGGAACTTTCCACATAACTACAACAGAAATGCCTGTAGCCCTAGAACTATGCAATTTGTTAAAGCTGGAAACTATTAGAAGTGCAATAGAGAAAGATCATATAAATTTCTTCAGGCTATGAATTTAGGTATTTCATTAATATTGATAGCTTGTTTAGATTTTTTAAATTCTACTAAATGAATTTCAGTGTATAGTCACTGATAGTACCACAGTAAAAAAATTAGAACAGCATGTGTTCATGGTTTTTTACTTATTCTTCATTATTTAGCTATGGCTTTGGTTCAATGAACTTTATTTTTAGTTGTCAAACACAAAAAAGGTTGTGTATCTTTCAGCTACTATATGAATTGCCAGTTTTATTTTCAGTAGAAAATGTTTCATATATCCTAAATATTCCACAGCATTCTGTTTCATTCATTCTGGTTTCTCACACTTTTCTTATCCAACCATGTAATAGTTTTATAGATACTGCCTTTTTTATTGAGATAATTTACATACTATAATATTTACTTTTAAAGGATACAATTCAGTGGTTTTAAATAAATTTACAAGGTTGTAAATTTATTACTACTATTTATTACCACTATTTAATCCTGGAATCTTTTCCAGAAAGAAGTACCTGTTAGTAGTCCCTTGCAACCACTAATCTACTTTCTGTCTCTATGCATTTGCCTATTCTAGACTTTTCATATAAATTGAATGATATAATAGTGGCCTTTTGTGTCTGACTTCTTTCACTTAGCATACTGTAGCATGTATCAGTTCTTCATTTTATGGCTGCATACTATTCCATTGTACCACATTTTGTTTATCCATTCATTAACTGATAGACATTTGGGTTGGCTTCACTTTTTGACTAGCATGAATAATGCTGTTATGAACATTGATGTACAAGTTTTTGTGTGAACATAGATTTTTCACTTCTCTCGAGTATACACCTAGAAGTGGAACTGATAGATCGTAAGTAATTCTGTTTAATTGTTTTGAGGGACAGCCAAACTGTTTTGCAAAATAACTGCACTATTTTACATTCCCTCAGCAATGTGTGAGCTCTAGTTTCTCTACGTTTGTGCCAACACTTATTATCTGTCTTTTTGATTATAGTTATCCTAATGGGTATGAAGTGATATTTTGTTACCATTTTGTTTTGTATTTCCCTAATGACTAACAATATTGAGCATCACTTTAATGTGTTTATTGGCTGTTTATATTTCTTCTTTGGACAGATATACGTTCGAGTTGCATATTTTTAAACTTTTATTCATATAGTCTTCTTTTTTTTTTTTGAGACAGAGTCTTGCTCTGTTGCCAGGCTGGAGCACTGTGGCGCAATCTTGGCTCACTGCAACCTCTGCCTCCCAAGTTCAAGCCATTCTTCCACCTCAGCCTCTTGAATAGCTCGGACTACAGGCGCCCGCCATCACGCTCGGCTAATTTTTTGTATTTTTAGTAGAGATGGGGTTTCACCATGTTGGCCAGGATGGCCTCAATCTCTTGACCTTGTGATCTGCCCACCTCGGCCTCCCAAAGTGCTAGGATTACAGGTGTGAGCCACTGTGCCCGGCCCTATATATGTATGTATGTATTTATGTATGTATTTATTTATAAGAGACAGGGTCTCCCTATGTTGCCTGGGCTGGTCTTAAACTCCTGGGCTCAAGGAATCCTCCTGCCTCAGCCTCCCAAAGTGCTAGGATTACAGGCTTGAGTCACTGTGTGGCCTAAATTTGTTTTTGTTTTAAATTAAAGGTATTCTATTTATCTGTTCATTATAAGATATTCTTTAACATTATTATTACAGTAGACCATTGACACTCTTGATTAGTGTGATCCAAAACCATTGTGAATGTCCATATTTGAAAATACCATTATTACATGTATTTTCACCTATGAAATGTAGACATGAGAATGGGTCACAAACCTTGCTGAGATATGGATGCTGAAGGGGCTGCTAGATGTATTTATTAGGTATATCATTCACATGAGTGCACAAGCCTCAAAGCACATTATTCAAATTTGTGCCTTAGCAAAATGATGGCTGCTATAAATCATGGATATTTAAAGCTCCCGCAAAGAATAGAAATTGTAAATGTTTGATCCATGAGTGTCAGTGATGTATTATTATAGATGTAACTGTTCTTAGTATGACACTTCACACATCCGTTAGAATAATATTGTCCAACTTTAAGATCTAACAATAACCTGCTGTAATATTTTATTGAAGATTTTTAAAGTAAGCATACTTTAGCCAAATTCTTCTAAATATTATTTTATATTCAAATTTAAAATAATTACTATAAAAAACAAAATAACAGAATGGAAAGTCCCGAAACATCCACATATATACTGTCAATTGCTTTTTGACAAAAGCCCAATGCAATTCAATGGGGGAATGGAACTTCTTCAACAAATGATACTCGAACATCTGGATGTCTAAATGTGGTGGGGGGAATCATGAATTTTTTCACATAGCATACACAAAAATTAATTTGAAATGTGTCATTAATCTAAATATAAAAACTAAAATTATACATCTAGACCAAAACATCTAAGACTATCTTTGAAAGTTGGGGGTAAAGAAAGATTTCCTAGGACATAAAAGGCAATTAGAAGACAATTAAAAATTGAACTTCATCAAAATTTTAAGTCTGCTCATCTTCGACAGTGTTAAGAAGACAAAAAGGGAAGCCATGGATAGGAAAAAAATATTCATAATATGTTATCTGGCAAAGGGCTTATATCCAAAATATAGAAATATTTTTTAAAAACAATATTAAAAAATGGGCAAAAGCCTTGAACAGATACTGCACAAGAAAAAATTGGAGTGTCTGATAACACATAAAGAGATGTTCATATGAAGGTAAAATGAAGCAGGCAAAAAAAGAAAAAAAGATTTTCAACATCACTAGTTATCAGAGAAATGCAATATAAAATCATGAAGTAATACTTTCACATCTACCAGAATGACTAAAATTTAAAAGACTGATAGAATGTCAGTAAGAATGTGGAAGTCAGAACTTTTATACATTGCTACTAAGATTACAAAATGGTACAACCACTTTGGAAAGCTGGCAATCTCTGATACAATTAAATATATGCTTCAACCTGAGACCCAGCAATCCTACCCAAGAGTGAAATCATGTGTCCACAAGAAGAGTTGAACATGAATATCATAGCAGTTTTATTTATAATAGCCCCAAACTAGAAACAACCCCAATGTCCATCAACAGGTAAATAGGTAAATACATTACTGTACAGTGGTATTCAGCAATAAAAAGAACTGATACAAGCAAAACATGAATGAAACAAAAAATATGATGTATAAACAAGTACATACCGAATGATTCCATTTATGTGAAGTTCAAGAAAAGGCAAAAAGTGTTCTGTGGTAATAGAAATGAGAACATTGTTTGCCTCAGGTGGTCAGGTGAGACATTAACAGGAAAGGAGAACTTTCTGGAGTGATAGAAGATATATCTTGATAGCTGGGCCTGGTGGCTCACGCCTGTAATCCCAGCACTTTGGGAGGCTGAGGTGGGCAGATCTTGAGGTCAGGAGTTCGAGACCAGCCTAGCCAGCATGGTGAAACCCCATCTCTACAAAAAATTAGCTGGGCATGGTGGCACGTACCTGTAGTCCCAGCTACTCAGGAGGCTGAGGCAGAAGAATCACTTGAATCCAGGAAGCGGAGGTTGCAGTGAGCCTACATTGCACCACTGCACTCCAGCCCTGGCAGCAGAGCAATAGTGTCTCAAAAAAAAAAGAAAAGAAAAGAAAAAGAAAGAAAAAAAAGTATGTCTTGATTTGGGCATTACTTGTCTACATTTGTGAAAACTCATCACGCTGCATATTTAAGATCTATGTGTTTAAAATTATACCTCAATAAAGAAAAAAGAATTTGACTTAACATGGAAAGCATTGTAAAAGTATCATGCCTTCTGATTAAATTAGATAATAATATATGTGAAATGCTTAACATGGCTTCTGAGCATCAGGCAATATTATTGGTTATCATGGTGGCTGTCACTTTATTTCTGTTACCCTTCTTCTTTTTTTTTTTTTTTTTTTTTTTGAGGCAGAGTTTTGTTCTGTCATCCAGGCTGGAGTACAGTGGCATGATCACGACTCACTGCAGCCTCGACCTGGTGGGCTCAAGTGATCCTCCCACCTAAGCCTCCTGAGTAGCTGGGACTATAGGTGCATGACACCCAGCTAATTTTTGCATTTTTTTGTAGAAAGAGGGTTTTGCCATGTTGCCCAGGCTGGTCTTGCACTCCTGGGCTCAGGCAATCCCCACACCTTGGCCTCCCAAAGTGCTGGGATTATAGGCATGAGCCACTGCGCCAGGCCCATCTTTGGGTTGTTCCAGTGTTTGTTTCTTTGTGTGTGTTATTTTAGTGCTTATAGTGTTAGAATGTATAAGGTTTGGAGATTCCTTTGTTGAGATGAGGTAACAGTGAAGATACTGAAATAGTTAGGAATTAACTAATTTGAATTAGCTAATAACATAATAATAGTTAAGTAATAACTAATTTGAATTAGTTACAGTGCCCTGAAAACAGTTTATTTGTGTCTTACAGAAGCAGCCCTTAGGGCAAGAGTAAAGTAGAGCAGTAAGAAACAAAGCAATAACAAAAGTATGTTTAGTAAATCTGTATAACTGGAGTACATATTTAGGAATATGTTATCTGTAGCATTTAAAAGTTACTATTTCAGCTGTACACAGTGGCTCACACCTGTAATCCCAGCACTTTGGAAGGTCAGATGGGTAGATCATCTGAGGTCAGGAGTTCAAGACCAGCCTGGCCAACATGGTGAAACCCTGTCTCTACTGGAGGAGGAGGTTGCAGTGAGCCAAGACTGCACCATTACACTCATGCCTGGGCAATAAAAGCAAACTCTGTCTCAATAAATAAATAAATAAATAAATAAATAAATGTTACTATTTCTTATTTTACATATAAAATAAATAAAAGTTACTATTATTTTACATACTATTTCTTATTTCTTAATAAAACTGTTTTTAGTGTTGTACTGCCAAGAAAGTAGACTATACCTGGAAACTTTTAAGTGCAGGGCAAATTTTAAAAATAAATGATACATAGAAAGTAAAATCCGTTCTAGTTGATCAGAAATGGAAACCTGTATAATGTTGCAAGTCTTATCCACCCTAAAAGATAGTAGGTCTTTTTTTGTTTTTTTGAGACAGAGTTTGCTCTTGTTGCCTCTGCCTCCCAGGTTCAAGCGATTCTCCTGCCTCAGCCTCCCAAGTAGCTAGGATTACAGATGCCTGCTATTACACCCGGCTAATTTTTGTATTTTTAGTAGAGGCGGGGTTTCACCATGTTGGCCAGGCTGGTCTCAAATTCCTGACCTCAGGTGATCCACCTGCCTTGGCCTCCCAAAGTGTTGGGATTACAGGCGTGAGCCACTGCACCTGGCCAATAGTAGTTCTTTAGCAGCAGGCTTGTATTTCATTGGCTAAACTACTTATATCATAGTGCCAGCATATTTAAAAGATAAAAGGGAAATAGGCGCTCAATTGAGATTCTGAGTGGCATAGCAGGAATGAAGAGAGGAAAGGAGGAGTGGTGTTTAATTCTGTGACCCAAACTTAGAGCACAATGAAACCTTTGCCTTTCCCTTGGGCCGACATCCCTTAGGCCATGTTGTACTGTGGCCTAAGTAGAAGAGTTGAGATATTAATGCTTATTATCTTGAGGTGTGGCTCTGTAGGATGATGTGGAAAGGAGTTTTCTTGTAGCAAATGCTCTTTCTAGCCTCCTTTCCTTTTTCCCTTCAGTATAAGTCACTTGCCTTTGCTCCTGAAACTGGTAGGTAGTATTATGTTTTCTTTCAGTTTATTCACATGGCAGTTCTGTTTGTTTTCTATCTGGGAACCGTCTTTAGTCTCCCCCAATACATACCAATGTGGACTCTGCATTCGGCCTGCCTGTCCAATCTCATAGAATGTGCACTGAGAAAACTAATTGCAGAGATAAATTGGTTCTTTGTGTGCATGACTGATCAAGAGCAAAGTACCTTAATTTCAGATGCCTTCAGAGAGATTTTTCTTTAACCTCTGCTTTTAAGAGGAAGATTATGAAGCATTATCATTACTTCAGGTCAGAATTATATTGCTTTTGGTCAAAAGCTGTTGTAAGATTTACAAAGTAATAGAAAAAAGTAATCTAAAGATAAATTATAAAGATCAAAGCAGTTCAAAATTAAAGTAAATTTGAGTGTAAGCATAGATACGGCTTTAGAGTCATAAAAGAAACCACTAGACCATACATCATTATGTCTTTAACCATAGCTTCCAAAAGAGCCTTAATAATTATATTTTTAGTGAAAAGCAAGAGGCTAAACTCTCTTGCTTTACTCATTTGAGTGTATTGTTCATAGTTGAATACTAGTTAAAATTGTCCCAAGCAATTTCTCATTACACACAATAGGCTGATTTAAAGGTAATATAGCACATACTAGGTCCTAGCTTTGGTTTGTGTCATCAGCTATATTTTATTTGCTGATAATTTCCAAATCTATGTCTTTTAACTTTGACTTCTTTCTTTGTCTGTAGACTTAGTGCTTCCATTTAGTTGTGGAAATCACATATGATAAGTACCTCAGATGCTTTAATGTGTCTCAAACTGAATTTTTAAAATTTGATAAGTCTTTTCTTCAAACTGCCAAACTCCCCCTCTCTTTTTTTATTTCTAGATTTTGATTTATGGCTTTATAATCCTCTTCATTAACATTTACCTCTGCCATTTCCAAATTACCAACTCATATTATAACATTTGAAATGCTTTTTAGATCTAGCCATCTATCCTATCCTCACTGTCACTGACCATTGTTTGCCTTTATTACCAGTACTTTAAAAAATATATTATTAAGGGGGTGGGGTGAGGGAAAAAATATATATATATTAGTAGTAGTATTAGAACAAAAGTAATAGGTACTTTTTAAAAATTCAGACTCTTCAGGAGTTTACAAAGTAGAAATCTCCTGTTCTCTCCCTCCCAATTCTACTTCTCTGAAGTAACTACCTGTTGCTGTTCAGTGTATATATATTGGCAGACATTATCTATGCATTTCTAAACATGTAGAGATAGATACAGAAAGAATCTGAAATACTTTATCATCTCTTGTGTGGACTATTAAAACAGATTCCTCACTGGTCTTTGTGCCATCAGCCCTTCTCCATTCCAGCTAATTGCCAGAGTAATCTACCTAAATAGCAAGTCTTACCCTGCTGAAAGACCTCTGCTTGTTCCCTACTGCCTACAGGATAACGACCAACCTCTTAGTATTACACGTATAAAAGCCGTTCATATTCTGAGCCAGTGTCTGTTTCTAGCCTTACTCCTTGCCAGTTCTGCTTTGCTCATTCTTTCCAGTGTCACTGTTCCCTGGATTGGTCATGCCTTATCATGGCTCTCTGCCATTGTCTTCTCCACCTGGCAAGTTTCTAGTCATTCTTTAAGACCTGGCTCATCTGTTGTCTCCTTTATAAGGAGTTTTTTCTAGTTTTCCCAAGAAGAGATAACAGGTTTCTCTTCTCTGTTCCTTCAGTGCTTCAATCATATCTTTTTTTTTTTTTTAATCGGTCTGTTTACATGTTTCTCCTTAGTTCCCTGTGAACAAAAGCAGGATGCTTGTCTTATCATTTTATGTCCAATACTCTGCCTAGCCTATATAGGCACTCAGTAAATACTGGGAAACAGATATGTCTGTAGTTTAGAACTACATTGCTTTAAGCCTATCTAAGTTTAAGAAAGTAGGCTGGACCCAGTGGCTCACACCTTTAATCCCAGCAGTTTGGCCTAAAAGGCCAAGATGAGAGGATCACTTGAGCCCAGGAGTTAGAAATCAGCCTAGGCAACACAGTGAAACCCTGTCTCTACAAAAAAAAAATCAAAAAGTTAGCCAAATGTGGTGGTGTGCACCTGTAGTGCCAGCTACTAAGGAGGCTGAGATGGGAGGATTGCTTGAGCCCAGGAGGTCAAGGCTGTAGTGAGCTATGATCGTACCACTGCACTCCAGCCTGAGTGACAGAGTGAGTACCTGTGTCAAAAAAAGTAAAATTTTAACCGTGATTTCTTGAATTTTTTTTTTTTTTTTGAGACAGAGTCTTGCTCTGTTACCAGACTGGAGTGCAGTGGTGCAGTCTCGGCTCACTGTAACCTGCGCCTCCCAGGTTCAAGCAATTCTCTTGCCTCAGCCTCCCAAGTAGCTGGGACTACAGGCACGTACCACCATGCCCAGCTAACTTTTGTAGTTTTAGTAGAGACAGGTTTCACCATGTTTGCCAGGATGGTCTCGATCTCTTGACCTCATGATCCCACCCGACTTGGCCTCCCCATTTCTTGAAATTTTTAAGCCGGTTTACATAACTGTTTTTACAGGTTTTGCTTAATAATACAATGCTTTTACCTTTTAAGGATGACAGTGTGATTTCACCATGACCATATTTACTGTATTATGAAATAACTCAGCTTTAAATGTAATACCATACAACAATTTAAAATGTTAAATCGACTAGGAGCTGTGGCTCACGCCTGTAATCCTAGCATTTTGGGAGGCTGAAGCAGATGGATTACCTGAGGTCAGGAGTTCAAGACCAGCCTGGCCAACATGGTGAAACCCCATCTCTATTAAAAATAAAAAATTAGCCGGGAGTGGTGGTGCATGCCTGTAATCCCAGCTACTCAGGAGGCTGAGGCAGGAGAATCCCTTGAAACCCGGGAGGCAGAGTTTGCAGTGAGCTGAGATCACGTCATTGCACTCCAGTCTGGGTGACAAGAGCAAAACTGTCTCAAAAAAAAAAAAAAAGTTAGATCTGTGTAGAGACAGGAAGGGAGGTGCAAGATGTATTATGCATAAAAAAAGAAATCCAGACAAACATAAATCAGATTATTGTCTTTTTTTTTTTTTTTTTTTTTTTTTTTTTTTGGCAGGGACCGGAAACAGCGGTGGGTTTGGAAAACAACGGCCATAGCCAACGGCTGTGCGGGGAAAAACGG
>CAUYLG010073086.1:0-21859 GCA_963573385.1 Cacajao melanocephalus
ATTTAATTTACTTTTTGTGTGTGTGAGAGACAGAGTCTCACTCTGTCATCATGCTGGAGGGCAGTGGCCTGATCTTTGCTCACTGCAACCTTCACCTCCTGGGTTCAAGCTATTCTCCTGCCTCAGCCTCCTGAGTAGCTGAAACCATAGGAACGTGCCACCACACCCTGCTAATTTTTGTATTTTTTGTGAAAACAGGGTTTCACCATATTGGTCAGGTTGGTCTCAATCTTTTGACCTCAAGTGATCCACTTGCCTCGACCTCCCAAAGTGCTGGGATTACGGGGTGGGCCACCGTGCCTGGCCTATTTATTCCACTTTAAAGAGAAGTCCTATGACCTAGAAATTTCTCTAACCCATGTAATTCAAACTGCTTATCAGAACTCTATACATGTCACATTCATTAAGTCCTCTAGAGTCATGGAATATTATCCTTGAGAGGGATTTTAATGGATTTTGACTGTTGTTTCTTTTTTCTTAAGAAACATTACTCTTCCCTGCTTACATGCATTTCAGTCTTTCTCCTGAGCATCAATTTTTCTCACACTCCTAGTCCTCAGTCTTCTGATGAGATAATTCTAAGTCAACCAACCTGGCTCATTTTCCTGAATACAGTGAGAAGTATAGAGCTATACATGTGACCAATCAAAATACATAAGATATTCTGCGACTTTTACTGGGATATAGAAAAAGAAAATTTTGCTGTTCTTTTATGCACTCAAATCAGAAAAGTTTCAGCCCTGAGACCTCTTGGTAGAATTCTGGAGCCAGGTAGAGAGAAGTACCTCAAAATGAAACCCAGAAAAAGAAATGAAATGTACATGAAGAAACTGGGCTCTAATTTTATGACTAAAACGTTGAACAAAGCCTAACCAATCCCTGGACTGCTCTCTTATGTGACATAATAAATCACTTTTATTGTTTAGGCTGGTTTGAGTTAGATTTTCTATCACACGCAACGCAAAGTTTACTAAGTGATACAAAGTTCTTCACATTTGCAACTCTAAGCACACTATTTTAAAAACGAAATTTTGTTCATAATAGTAGTATAAACTAGATTTCATTCGTTTTTTTTTTTTTTGAGGTGGCATCTTGCTCTATTTTTGAGGCTGGTGTGCAGTGACATGATCTCAGTTCACTCCAACCTCTGCCTCCTGGGTTCAAGCAATTCTCCTGCCTCAGCCTCCCAAGTAGCTGGGATTACAGGCATGTGCCACCACGCTGAACTAATTTTTTTGTTGTTGTTGTTGCATTTTTAGTAGAGATGGGGTTTCGCTACCTTGGCCAGGGTGGTCTTGAACTCCTGACCTCAGGTGATCCACCTGCCTCGGCCTCCGAAAGTGCTAGGATTACAGATGTGAGCCATTGCACCCAACTGAATTCATTTTTTTAAAGGAATAATCTGATCCACCCTATTTTCACCAGTAGATATTCAATGTTAGATAATTTGGTGGGTAAAATTTGGATGCATGTTTCTAAGTTCAGATGAAATGACACCATACCACAGCTGTATCATAAATCCTTGTATCTATTTCTTAATTTGTGGCAGCATTTAAGTACAAGTGGGATGCCCAGATGAATGTGTTGAGGCTGGGAGAGGGAAGGAAGATATTGTTAATGGTGGTAGAGCATGAAGTCCAGTAGTTCTGGGCAAAAGCAGAGAGAGGAAAAGAGAAGGAAGCAGAAAAGGAGTCAAGGCTGGGTGGAGACATGAGATGAGGAGACAAAGTTGAAATCTGACAGGAAACTGTGATTTTTGCTACAGGAAAAAGACAGGTATTAGAGATTCTAAAATGAAGGAGGAGTGGGAAGGGAGCTAAGCTGGACCATTCCAATGTAGGAGGCAGGTCAAGGCTGAGAAGCTAGTAAATTGCTACATGGCCCTGGGCAAGTTATTTAACCTCTGTGAGCCTTGATTTCCTCATCCATAAAATGAGAATCATAACACTCACTACATAGGGTAATTGTGAGGATTAAATGTGAATATAGCATAAGCCTCAAAATTAGAAGAGGATAGGACAGGTCAAGGCTGAACAGGAAGAAAATTGTGGGCAGCCTATGGTAGCTAGATGCATGTTTCCTACTCTGACTTTTGGCAAATTCTTTCCATCTTTTCGATGTCTTTCTCTTTTTTCATCATAATTTCAACCTTTAATTTCCACCACCACCACCTCCCACTATAAGTTACTCTTTGTTTTTCTCCATTTGTCACTTTCAAATAAATGATATTTTATAAAATAGGAATAACAACACCAGAATTAATAAATAGTGTATTCTAGTTTATAAAATAGTTTCATTCACAGTTTCATGTGGCCCACTGAGGAATATTATTTTACATATATATATATATATATACACACACACACATGTATATGCATACATGTGTATATATGCATATAAGTACATACATATGTATGTATTTCTGTATTTGAAGTAACGTTCTTGCTTTGTCCTTCCAAAGAAGCTAAATTTGTTAGTTGTTTTTAGTCTTGAGAAGATTTTGATTTTCTTATTCAAAAGGTCAATGACCTTGATTCATATTCTTATCCTGTACCTCCATCGTCTTCTAATTTTGAGGCTTATGTTGTATCAGACCAATTCTGTCTCTTTCAACAGAATTATGGGTCACACAGCAAAGAAAGAAGGTAACTAACATTTATTAAGTACAAATTATGTGGCAGGCACTCTGCAAAGTCCTTTATATTCACATTTAATCCTCGCAATTATCCTGTGTGGTGAGTATTATGATTCTCATTTTATGGATGAGGAAATCAAGGATCATAGAAGTTAAATAACTTGCCCAGGGCCATGTAGCTATTTAGAAGCAGAGCTGGATCCAGGAGCCCATGTTCTTTCTATTATAACAAATTACATTTCTAAGTTAATGTAGGAAAAAAATTATAGTTTTTAGAAAGGCTTCTGATTTCCCCTCATATGTTATTGTCAAAAATTCAGATGGCAAACTGAAGTCAGAGTATATACTGCACTGACTGTCCAATAGAATATACTGAACCACAAATGCAAGCCATAAATACATTTTGTAAAAATCTTAGTAACCATATTATAAAATAAAAAGATACAGGTGAAGTTAATATTAATAATACCTTATATTTCATCAGATAGATCAAAATAATCATTTCAACATATAATCAGTATAAAAATTACAATGAGATTCTTTAAATTCTATTTTTTCATCCTGAGTCTTTGAAATCCAGTATAAATATTATACTCCTAGGCCAATTCACAGAAGCTCCATTTGAAGTGCTCAATAGCTCTATGGCCACTGGCTGTCATACTGCACTGCACAGGTGTATATCAGCCGTAATAGACCCAGTACTGCCTCATTTCCTTCCCTTGCCATGAAGGCTTCTTGGGTAGTCCTGTGTATTCTATGACTCATACTTCTTTGCATTTGTTTACTTACTGGAACATGCCTGGTTTCGGCCAGCAGTATGTCAGTTCAGTTAAGATGACACATTTTCTCCTGGCTTCCTCATTCCCCAGTTTTGCTTTATTTAACCTCTGTGCTGCTCTTTGACCAGTATTGATTACTCCCTCTGCCTCAAAACTCTTCCCTCTGGATTTCTGTGAATTCACTCCTTCTCCATGATTCTAGGTAGGCTCTTGCCCTCTTACACAGCAGCTGTAGCCTCCAGCCACCTTCTTTTTGCTCTTTTCTTCTCTGGGATCGCTAAACTTCACCCATCATCTATACATTAAGGAAAACAAAATCAAATGCCCTCCAGACCTTCACGATAAAATTACCTCTATATGTTCAGGTACCAAAAGTTCATTTGGATACATATTTAAAATATCATTTATAAAACTTCAGCACCACAACACATACCACTTCGTACTGATCATCAGTAGCTTGAGGAAACACTTATTTTCTTAAAAAAAAAAAAAGTGCTGGCCAAGTGGGTTATCATTTATTTGTCTCATTAAGTAAATTGAAAAAATTAAGAAAAGGAAAGCCACACAAAATGCAATGTAAGTTGATTGATAAATGGAATAAAATTCCTTTTGTGGAATTGCATCTATCTCAAAGTAAAATAATGGCCATCCTTTTGAATTCCATATTTTCTAACTGTCAGTTTGACTACTCTCAGCAATACTACCATCCAAGGAATGTGACGATAAATTCTGAATAATCATACTTATCAAATTTTTACTCCGACACAATATATTAGGCATATGTTAAAAACTGCCGAGTGAAGAAAACAAATATACCAGAGTATTTATGGACTCTGTTGCACTATGTATTAGTTTTCAGACTCCTTTAGTACAATGTGTGCTTTTGCACAGGAAGCAAAGACCATTTTTCACATGGCATTGAAAAAATATTAAACAAATTTGCTATAGTTTTCCTCTTTTTCCAGTAAGTTTTCCTTCCATCTTTAATTCTACTTACCATCAATTCAAGCACTACTGCTGCTCATGGGGTACACTCTCTCTGTATATGAATTACAGTAAAAGATCTGGGTCATCCTCATTTCCCCATATCCCATTAAGTATTTGCATTATAAATATGCATTAAATATATATATATATATATATATTTTGTGTGTGTGTGTGGGAGCTGCTATATACAACCTCACTCCTTTTTGCCACTGTATTTCAGATTTACTACATGAAAGGGTTCTTAAAGTCAGATGTGAGTTTATTGGTATCCCAGTATCTGCAGTCAATCTCTGATTTCTGAGGCTAACTTCAGAACATTTATTCAACTTTCTTTCCAGACTTTCCTGCTTTTGACTACCTACCCTCGGTTTACAGACAGCTAAGTTTGGGATGGTTGCCACCATTTCTCCTTCATACGTATCCTGACTCATAAAGTTGCCTAGAAAGAAGACACTAACACATACAAATGCTTGAGTGAATATAGTGTAGTTGTAATGCAATAAACATCCTTTAATTTCTATGACATGACTGTTTCAGACGCTTGCTTTTCATGCTAATTGTCTTTCAATGTCCAGTTTAACTTCTTTAGGAACAAAATCCTGGACAATGTGTTCTGCTAAGAGGCTCCCAGCCTAACCTTCATTGTTGGCTATCGTCATGTAACTAATTCCGGCCAATCACATTTAAGCAGAAGTATGTATATGCGTATGGGAAATTTTTTTTTTTTTCCTTTTAGAGATGGAGTCTCGCTCTGTCACCTAGGCTGGAGTGCAGCGGCACCTTCTCGGCTCACTGCAACCTGTGCCTCCCGGGTTCAAGCAATTCTCCTGCCTCAGCCCCCTGAGTAGCTGGGATTACAAGCACATGCCACGACACCCAGCTAATTTTTGTATTTTTAGTACAGATGGGGTTTCACCATTTTGGTCAGTCTGGTGTCGAAATCTTGACCTCGTGATCTGCTGGCCTTGGCCTCCCACAGTGCTGGGATTACAGATGTGAACCACCACACCCAGCCACCTATGGGAAATTCTTAAAAGAAGATAGCTAGTACGGCCTTGAATGTTGACACAACAGGTAGAAATCTGGTCATCATCTAGACTTTTGAATTTGGAAAGCCCAAGCTAAGAATGACAGAGCAGAAAATGTGAGCCATGACAACATTGTTAAGTGGTCACAGGAGCCCTCTACAGCCTACTTATGAATTCCTTTTGTTAGGAACAAATAAACTTCTACCACCTTAAAACTAATTTTATTTTACTCTTCTTGTTAAATGAATTCACATCTAAGTCTAACTGGTACACATACCACAAACTGTTTCCTGAAACCCAGAGGTGCCAGTTTTAAGCAGATAGATATAATTGACCCATATTTCCCAGGAGGATTCATAATCACAATGTTTTCAACACCTGAAATTTAGTCTCAAGTGTTATTTGTTAGTGTTATGGTTGGTTGTGTACTTTGCAAAGGGCATGACTGACTACTTGATTGTATTTTCAAATGCGTAGGTTAAGTAACAGAATTGATTGGTGTTTTTCCTTCTTTGTGCTACTAAGGAAATTCAGTGGTATGTCTTGGACATTCCTGGTGCTGACTGTTACATATTCTAAATGATTATCAGATCAAACTCCCAGTAATTATTTAATAAATCTGTATCTCTTGTTGCTTTAGAGAGTAAAAAAATGTTACTTTATAGTACTATGATTTCTCATATACACAAAAATCCCTGATATACAAATAACACACACACATAAAGCATACATATAATTGCTATATTTTTAATAAAATACATGGAATCTAGCAATATTTGAGAACAATTCTAAAATCAAAGTCACAAAGAAAGCAATATATTAAAAATCCACATAGAATTATTAAAGTAATTTTCTACAATCAGAGGTTTTAAGACAATTTTCTCTAGTATGAATATTTCTCCAATTTACCTTTCATAGGTGTAACATATGAATGTTTAAAAGATGTTTTATAAGGTGTTGAAATTTGCATTTTAGATTTCTTGTGTGATCAATTTATCATATTTATGCCTACAACCATATATATGCTTTAAGTAATTCTTGAGAGACTTCAACAATCAATTCTTTCAGGTGATATAAAAACTACTTAGGTTGTAGAACAATAGATGGAGATAATGCCTGTTTTAAAACAGAAGCAATTTTTGCATAGGTATTTTGGAAGCTGACTTGGATCTTTTGCTTTATTTATTCTTTGTTTTTAAAAATTTCAAATGTGGCAGGGCAAATATCATGTATCCATATGTTGACGACTCCTTACACATCACAAAATAGGGAACCATGCTCATCAAAGCCAAAGTTACTGCCGGATTCAAGAAATAAGTTACTACAGACCCAAGGCTTTCCAAAACTGAAGAAAACCCACTAAAAATTCTCTCCTGTGGCTTTCAAAGTTCTTATAACAAAACCTGCTTTGAAACATGCTGGGAGAAGGACTAAAATATCACACATATAACCTGTTCAGAATTGTACACTGTGGGCAGATTACCAACTGCTGTGGGTCTATTCGCTGGGAGTCATTATTGAATTTCCATCATTAGATGGACATAATTTGGATAACAATATGCAGGACTGTGGTCCTTTTTACATTTGCATTACTAAAACTGTTCATTTACTTGTAATAAGTGAGATGTTCTATATTCATTTAAATACTTAATACTGTTAATAAGTGAAAATGGATTTCTAATTTACCCGATACATTTAAATTTCACTCATTTTTCATTTCATAGCAATGCTACTTTCAATGCTTGACCACCAGGGCACTGGTCATTCAAAGAAAATTACAAAAGGAAATGTGACATGTAAATTTATTAACTTTTTTTAATGCTTTGACATAATTTAATATTCACTCTTTAGACATAGCCATATATCTGTGTTCCTTAAAAGTAAAAGATGAGGTTGTCTAATATTTAATAAAACTTGCTGATATCCTCAAGTAGATCCAATCACACATTAACGTTCCCATGAAACACACTGTAAAGTAGTGTCTACTGACAAAAGATAAAATAGAACAAAAAGGCAGTGCTTCCATAACAGAACACCTTATGTGAGAGAACAGAAATCTTTATTTCTATACATTTGTTTGCTTTCATTTAAAAGCTTGGGTACCATGGTGATTATATAATAGGAACATGTACCAAATTAGCTAGAATGCTTATTAGTTGTCCTTTTTCAATAGGTGTTGCTGGAGACTAGAAAAGGGTGATATAACTGAAAACTCACAGGAAAAATAAAATCTGTAAGAATGAACTAGAGAGCTAGTATTTGCTGAATGCCTACTATGTGCTAGCCACTGGACTAGGCAATGACCTACATTTCTCATTTAAGTTACTCTTGTTGAAAATCGTGTGCCCAATTATCAGTGGAGACTCACTTTAATCTTTTAGGTAGCTTTAATGTGGTTATTGAGTCTCACAGCCTTACTCAAATGCAATTCCTTGATAAGAGAGTAATGGGATGGGATTATGAACTTTCCAAACAGTGGCAATAAAAGCCTGAAGAAGTCTGCAGAGGAGACCTAGAGTACCTATTTTAACTCATAATCATTTAGTAATTTTTTTTCAATATATTACCTTCTTCATAGCAGCATAAATAACTAACTGGTTCAAATCACCATCATTTAGAGAACAAGGACCTTTGAGATCACTCAGTCCACAGTTTTCCAATTTTGCAAATAATTAAAGTAAGGAACAGAGAGATCACAAGAATCACATAATTGTCAGTTGTAGAGACAAGAGCGAAAACTAGCTTCCGTGTTTTCCCTCCTGTCAATGCCCTGACGTGCCACCAGTCACCTAGAAACATTGATCTATTGACCTTAAATCTTCAGAAAGCCAGTGTAGCAGAAGTTAAGAGTCCAGATTCTGAAGCCAGACTATCTAGGTCCAAATGCAACTGTTGCCACTGTGTGATCTTGGGGAAGCTATTTAAACTCCCTGTGAGGCAAGTGTCCCATCAGATTGAACATAATAATAGTAAAAAAAAAAAAAAAAAAAGAAAGAAAAAAAAACAAAGAAAAATTAGGGCTGGGCACAATGGCTCATGCCTGTAATCTTAGCACTTTGGGAGGCCGAGGTGGGCAGATCATCTGAGGTCAGGAGTTTGAGACCAGCCTGGCCAACATGGTAAAACCCATCTCTACTAAAAATACAAAAATTAGCCGGGCCGTGGTTGTGCATGCCTGTAGTCTCAGCTACTCAGCAGACTGAGGTACGAGAATCGCTTGAACCGGGAGGTGGAAGTTGGAGTGAGCTGAGGTTGCGCCACTGTCATTTTGGGTGAGAGAGTGAGATTCTCTCTCTCTCTCTCTCAAAAAAAATAATTAGTTCTATGTGGATAAAATGACTTTATATTTGTTGAACACTTAAAATTGTGCTTTAAGTGTTACCAGTTAGTTTTTTCCCCAGGCTGAAGTGCAGTGATCACTTCAGGCTAGAGCTTCAACCTCCTGGGCTCAAGTGATCCTCCCACCTAAGGCTGGAACTACAGGCACACACCACTACTCCTCAATTTATTTTTAATTTTTGTAGTGACAAAGTCTCACTATGTTATCCAGGCTAGTCTCAAACTCTTGGGGCCAAGCAATCCTCCCACCTTGGCCCCCCAAAGTGCTGGGATTGAGCCACTGTGCCTGGCCCCAATTAGCTTTTAAATGATTTCTTCCTTTATTCACTTACACAACAGCAATTCTGAGCTCCTATCATATACCAAGTATTGAAGACACAAGTATGAAGAATATGATCACATCCTCCCTTCTTCTCAATGAACTTAGAGTAAAATGGAAGATAAAAATAAGTAATCAGACATTCAGATTACATGATGTTCTATGACAAGGAGGTAGAAAATGCTACTAGAATATCTAGGGGAAATACTTAACCAAAATTTGAGACTTCAGGAGCAATGTCCTACAGGAGGCACTTAGAAGTGTGAGCAGTTTGATGTGAGAGGCGAGGGGAGAATGTTCTAGTTAGGGCCAGCAGTGGGCGTGAAGCCTAGCTGGAATGAATGTGGATCTGGAGAGACCAGCTGTGGAGTGTGAGAGTGTAAAGAAAGGAGACAGAAGTGGCGAAGTCGACTCCAGAGAGGAGTTTATGAGCCACATGACAGAAATTAAAATATTCAGAAAGAAATGGAGAGCTCCTGAAGGATTTAAACAGGAAATTAACACAAGATTTGCAATTTAGAAAACTCACACAGGCTAGAGCAGGGAAACGGGGTTAGAAGTGGGTAAGATGGACGCAAGGACACTCAAAAGCCAATTGGTAGTTTCAGGTTAGAAATGATGAATGACCACAGAGCCTGAAGGTGTACATGGGAGCCTTGTTTTCTAACAGAGCACATGTGATGGACAACAAGAGAACACCTGGGATAGACCTAAGCCTTCCCTCAGTGAAGAGGACTCTGCTTAACTCCACCATGTGGATTAGTTTTAAACTCCTGGGGATGCTCCTGGGAAGCTAGAGACAAAGTATCTGGACTGTGATACTTGAGATTAGATTCTGGCTCCTTTAATTCCTCAAGTATGTGATTTAGGGCAAATTCTCTTACAGCAAAGCACTATTATTATTATTTCATATTTAAAAAGGAGATAATAGTATGTATTTTATAGTGCTAAATGAAATAATACATATAAAGATCTTTTTCAAATTTTTATTACTTTTCTATTTTTATTTAATTACAATGGCCATGCTAATCTCTGTATTGTTCAAATTTTAGTGTATGTGCTGCTGAAGCTAGCACTAGGTAAAAATCTGTCCCTAGTGTGTATTAAACATTCAATAAAACCTAGGTCTTACATTAAATGTTTTAACTTATGAATGTATGTGTGTGTGTATGTGTATATATACACAACATATCTATCTATCTATCCATCTACAACTATATAAATATAGTTTTCAGGAGGTCAAGTTTACAAAGCAGTGATCTTCATTTTTTAAAAAGGCATTGAAAACCTTAGTATCTTCAGGTTACAAGTCTACTAGTTCTTCGGAGTACAACAAAATGCCTTTCAGTATACAAAGACACAAACACAAGAAATTTCACTTCAGGTAACTCTCATAAAACAGAAGAATTTGCATTTTCAACTCTTCCCACATTCACACTCTATTTCCATCATACCTCTTAAGTATTTCCTTATATCTAAGATGTAGCTTGGTCTGTAACATGAGAGACAAATAATTCTTACTCTTATTTTCTTACTCTTATTTTCCTTTCCTAATTATAAAACAAACTTACATCCTGGGAATTTTCAGCAACTTCAGATGCTAACCAGTCTTCTTACCTCCAGTAACTTCCAGCAGGATGTTAACCATCCATCATCCTTGACCATCCTTTCCACAACACAGACTTAAGCATGCCACTGTTGGCCAGCACCTAGCCCTCCACTCCCACCATCTTACCAGTCCCTAAACATAAATCGTGTGTTATCTTAACCCTCCCTTTGCTCATGCTCATGCTTGGAATGTCCTTCTTGAGAGTTTCTGAAGTTTTCATAGACAGTGTGGAGAAGCAAGTTTTTAATGGATGCCAGGCCTAGGAAACCAGCCCTACTTTTGTTAGTAATTCCCGAATCATAACAACAGACTTTTATGATAAAACCAACAGATGCATCAGTTACTGTGCAAAGCACGAGGGATAGATATAAAAAAGAGTTAACTGTTGCTTTCAAATTGTCCATATTTGAAGTGGAGAAAGAAGATACATACATAAATGTAACAGTAGTTCTTTTGTTTGTATGTGTATAAAATGGGAACCTTCCAACTATGCATTCACAAGGAAGGCCATATTCATAGGAAGGCATTATTTTTAAAGACCATTAAAGTCTCTGTTTGAGATAAAAGCCAGCTGATTGATACTACAACCAATATCACTATCATCATTACTGTGAAAACTCTACAACATGATATTTAACCGCACTGAGTGCTGGGAATGGGGGGTTCTGCACGTCAACTCATGTGAACATTTGACCATCTCTCAAAACTGCTATTTTCTCCAATTGTGAATCACCCTAAATAAGCACTGAATAAGAAATGTCCAGGCCAGGTGTGGTGGCTCACGCCTGTAATCCCAGCACTTTGGGAGGCCGAGGCAGGCAGACCATGAGGTCAAGAGATCAAGACCATTCTGGCCAACATGGTGAAACCCCGTCTCTACTAAAAATACAAAAATTAGCTGGGCATGGTAGTGCATGCCTATAGTCCCAGCTACTCGGGAGGCTGAGGCAGGAGAATTGATTGAACCAGGGAGTCAGAGGTTGCCGTGAGCCGGGATCGCGCCATTGCACTCCAGCCTGGCAACAGAGCGAGACTTGGTCTCAAAAAGAAAAAAAATGTACAAACACACAGAAACATTTACACACACATATACACACTTGGAAAATACGTACAAAACATTTACTACACTGTGAAACCAAGTGGTGCCTTTCCTTCAAAGATGGTGAACAAAGTATCAGAAAGAACAAAGAACGATGGATCTTACATTTTTAAAGCACAGCTTCTAGATTTTTAAAATATGAGGCTTGCATGGTTAGTCCTATAGGTTTTCAAATAATTATTATCATTGTTCGTAACCATGATTATAAAACTGGCTTCTTAAGGAAAGAACTAGAGTACCATATTAGGATTGTTTACTTAGCTCAAGTTATACTATTATATTAATAGCTTTTATTCTGGGCTTTCCCTCCCTTGGGTTGAAACTGTGTAAGAAAAACTATGTGAAGGAGCCTATATTTTGATGTGTTAAAACTTCATTAATTGCTATGTGCTATCTCAAAAGCGAAGAAAAGAGTTTTTAAGAAGACCTAAGAAAGGTATACTCCCAAAAGCATAAATTATGTTGTAGCAATAATATGCCTTGGAAACCTCTTTGTAAAAATATTAGTCATTCAAAGCAAATTGAGTTCAGTGCCAGTGGTACATTTTTCAGATATTATGCACCCTGTTTTCTTTTAATTACTGAAAGGTACAGGGCCACTTTTAAAAGCAAAATCTCTCCTGACATCTTAGCAAAACCGATAATGAAATGCTGCAGCTGGGATTTTAGCTGCTGGGACAGATGTTCAAGATGAGAATGGCAACTCCCTCGTGCACCAAAGTCCTCATTTAGGCAGGAAGACAGTGAGTACTGGGATCTTAACAATGCACAGAGCTCAATAGATTTATATTCAGGCATCAAACTTCTGATAGGAGATGAAAGAACGTGTTTTCACTCTAAAACCACAATCATGAGTTCAGGGTCTTTTCACATATTCCAGTCTGAGGCAGGTAAAGTAGAACTATAAAAGAGGAATTACTTGACATGATGTTAAGAAGCAGTGCAGACTCTGGAGCCAAGCCAGGTGGGTTTGAATTCTGCTTTCACCTCTTCTCAGCTGTGTGACCTGGGGTAAAGTGCTGATCACCCGCAGGCCTCAATTTTCCGGTACCTACCTCCAAAGATAGTAGTGACAATTAACATTTGGACAGCTCCCGGTCATATATGGTAAAGCCATACATGTGTTTGATAGTATTATTTTGAGGATTTGGTCATGGATAAGAATATGAGTAGCATGTAGACTCTTAGAAATATTTTCTCAAAGACCACGTTTGTGAGAAATACTTATAGACAGAGAAGGTGACATGCTCCTGAGGGGAGACAGTGAGATTGCTCGGGACACACAGGTTCCACTCAGATTCTTTCTTCTCTCTTTACATGATAAAGGGAAATCCTGACACATAAGAATAAGGTCTAACCTGTTCAGGAACACTAACAGTTATATGTATCACAAAATGAAATAATGGCAGGATTATGGTTACATAATGATACAAAGCCAAACCATAACTGTCAGTTGCACTTAGAGTTCTGAATTCAGAAGTGTCCTCATACACTGCCTAAAGGGATACTATAAGGGTAATGTCTCTCTCTCTCTCTCTCTCTCTCTCTGTCACACACACACACACACACACAGAGACACATCTTTTCGTCATATAATAAACACAACACACTCTTTAGATGGAATTTGTAGAACACAGTCAAATGCAAAGATAAAGAAATAACTTTCAATGCAGAAAAATCCACTGTTAATGTTTGGTGTATTTCTTTCCAAGATTTTCTTCTGTATGTTTAGATTTAGAAAGTTGAAGAAAAGTTTTGGGTTTGGTATTTTTTCACTTGTATCAAATATTTACTTATATCTTTAAATTACCTTATAAATTATAATTTCAATAATTAAATGGTATGAAAATTCCAACATATACCATAATTAACTGGCCCTCCTCTGAGATGTTTCAACTACATTTTCAATAGTTTGTTATTTAAACCAATACTATCAAAATATCAGTGTGTAACTACCTTGTACATCTTTATTTCAATTTCTATAAATTGACCACAAGAAAATTTTGCCAACATGATGGGTAAGATATAGCTTCTACATTATTAATAATCAAATAGA
Organism: Cacajao melanocephalus; assembly: GCA_963573385.1. Lineage (NCBI taxonomy): Eukaryota > Metazoa > Chordata > Mammalia > Primates > Pitheciidae > Cacajao > Cacajao melanocephalus. The sequence continues at coordinate 13,852 of CAUYLG010073086.1, forward strand.
TGCAAATTAAAAGAATAAACTTGAATACCGTTTTTCCTAGGTACATATAGTTTTAGTTTCTGTGATTTAATTTCACTAAATGTCATACTTATTTTTCTTGTAATATCAAGAATATCTTCCTGTCCAAAGACCCATGATTATCAGTGGCCCAACCTTAGTGCTACCAATGGTCAGAACCACCTTTTCCACCCTCTTCAGCCTCTGACACAGAAGCAAGACAAATGGGAAAATATTTATAGCTACTAATTATGTGCTAAGATTAGGAAGAGGGAAAGAAGAATTTTAGTGAAGTAAGCATAGGAATCAAAAGAAACACGCAATAAAATTGAAGACATAGTAAGTATATTAAATCAAAATAACATCAAATGCAAATTCAGCTCCACAGAAACTGGAGTGATTTCTTTTTCTCCATTTTTCTCTGAGCACTTATTGCATAATAAGTGCTCAATAAATATTTACTGAAGAAATATTAAAATGTAATACAAACAGAGAGCCTAGGCTGAGAGTGATCTTAGAATTGGCATTAATATTTGGCCAGAATTAACATTTTTCTTTTTGAATAGAAATAGCTTAGTTTTCCTCTCTCTCTTTTTGTGCTTCTCTTCCAAAACACAGTTTGGTTGGCATGTAATTTCTTTATAGTTATAATTATCTCTTTCTCTGTATATGGAAAAGCAGAAGTTCAATTGATATATAACTGGTTCTCCAACTAATGATGGTCCAGCATCATTAGCATCACCTAGGAACTTGCAGAAATACAGCTGTGGGGGGCCCTACTCCAGACCTACTGAATTAGAAACTCTAAGGGTGAAACCCAGCAATCTGCATATTTAAAAAGTCCTAAAGATGATTCTGGTGATAAGATTTCAGAACCACTGATATAATCCAGGGCTATTCTCCTTCCAAGATACTACAAAGTGTCACACACTGGTTTAGTCCATTATCTTGGATAATACCTGACACAGAGGAAAGACAGAGGTGAGGTAAGAAATTTATGGTTTGAGAGTCACCATTTCATTAGTATACAGATAGATTTTTTTCCATCCAGAAAAGGCAACCATGCATTAAAAAATCTCAATTTACAACACAGTAACATTACAGTGCCTGCCTTTTCACGTTAAAAAATGACTGTTTTTAAAGATAAACGTTGTAACATGTAATTATTTGTTTTATTGCCTTAGAAGATATTTAGAATTATAATTCTTTAGCCCATGGCTTTTTACAATAGAATTATTAAATAAAAGAAAATATATATGTATAATATTTAAACATTGCCAAGGAAAAGTTAAAAAAAAACAAAATAGTAGGATTTCTTAGTGCGGTTACTATTGATTATGAAGATGGTTGGAAGAAGCTATCCATATCACTTTGACTGCATAATATTCACATTAGTAGCCAGACATAGAATCAGTGTCAGTTTTAATACTTGCAATATAATTACGATATTAGTTTTCTGTTCTCCCTGACAAAGCCATTTTTAGATTCCGTCAACCAAATCCTCTGGGCTCCATGGAGATATGTGCTACATAAATACAAAGCATTATTTTTACTCATATCACATTATTGTGGAGATTGGTAAATGGAGGAGCACTGTATCAAATATTAATAGTTTTTAAGCATTGAAAGCTGTTTTATACCATAGTTAACAGCAACCTAGCAAACTGAAAATCAAGATAGAAGGTCATATTTCATTTAATAGTTCTGAATTCCAACCCAGTTATTCTAGAGATAGATGTGTCTCTTTTTAAAAGACTAGACTTATGCAAAGGCCTACAGCTGCTAAATTTAGGATTGATTTTAAAAATATCCAAAGCTAATGAAGCACCACCCTAATAGATGGACTTTAGCAGATGTTCCAAGTATAGTTTTATATTAAAACCTAGACCATTATCCAAATAGGAAGAAAGGAAACAAACTAAATGTGCCATGAAGAATGATCAAATACATCTTGCCTCACTATAGCACATGGATAACAAATAACCTGCATCTTTTCTTTTTTTTTTAAAGATGGAGTCTTGCTCTGTCATGCAGGCTGCAATGCAGTGGCTGGATCTCAGCTTACTGAGTCCTCTGCCTCCCAGGTTCAAACGATTCTCCTGCCTCAGCCTCCCGAGTAGATAGGACTACAGGTGTGTGCCACCACACCCGGCTATTTTTTTCTATTTTTAGTAAAGACGGGGTTTCACCATTTTAGCCAGGATGGTCTCCATCTCCTGATCTTGTGATCTGCCCACCTCGGCCTCCCATAGTGCTGGGATTACCAGCATGAGCCACCGTGCCCAGCCCAAATAACCTGCATCTTATTCCTCCTTAAAAGTGAGAGCTACTTTATATTGAGGATTGCTTTCTTAGTTGATGCTGATTTCTTTTAGTTTTTTGTAAATGGTGGTTGGTAGTAGTCACATGTGTGGGTGTTCAGGCAAGGTTTTGTACTGCACTCTTTGTTTAGCGCTCATGTCGTTTTAGGTGAGTTATTGCTTGGAGTCTCAGTTTTCTCATACATGAAGTGGAAATTTTCTTGGCTAAGATTGTTGTGAGCATTAAATTATATGTACTATGGAATAACATATTAAATATTAAATATAATTTTAGGAGCATCTGGCAGAGTATAAATATGCAATACAAGCTGCTATTATTAAAACATAGTCTGCATTTAAGTAAATCACAATTTATATTTCAAATAAATTCCTTAAGCCTATTTTTACCCTGTTTTACTTGATGTTGTTATTTAGATATTCCTTCATGACAATTTAATCTGAGGTGAATATAACTGGGACATTAATTCATTCTTTAATTATTTTTCGATTATTAGTACTACAATTTGTTTTGTTGTCTATTAAGAGCTGCCACTGACACAAACTGGGAATGGTTTGGCAGTAGGTCTAGAGGATGTGAGCATATACTTGAATTTTAAAGTAAAAGATAATTCTATTTATTAGAAGTTATTATCCCTTCCCATTTTCAGGCTTTTTCAGAGAAAATACAGAATTACTACATTTAAAGGCTTTGTGGTCCAGCTAAAGTTATTTATATGCCTCGATGTATTGTTAATGATTTCATAATACGCAAAGTTTCACCAATTTTAAAATAAATATATATATATATATGCATTTTTATGTATTCCATGTATTATTTCAGGGAAACTGACAACCTCAGATACTAGTCATATTTAGAAATTTGAATTTAAATGCCAATAAAAGCATGTGTACATATCACATTTTACTAAAATATCAATGTAGGCATTTGGGAATATACAGTTACATGGAAACTATACTTTATATAGATTACTTCCCACACATTGACTATTACATATAGATTGCATATTAAGGGTCTATTTATGCACCAGAAAGACAAAAATGTTTGCTCAAAGTCGTCATAACCGTAAAACAAGTATGCTTAAGAAAACTGTAGAAATATAATGATTGGCCTCACAGTGAGTCATGGATCTTTGGATTTTGCCATTTGGAAGGCAATTTAGAGTTGTCTAGCTCCATTTCTATATGATAAAAGCACATTTTCTTCAGTATTCTTCTTGGAAATTGGTCATATAGTAATATAAAAGGTCAACTAGTAATAAAAAGAAGTATGATTTTTGCCCTAAAAAGGCAACTTAGAATTGTCTAGTTCCATTTCTTTATGATAAAAGTACCTTTTCTCTTTGGAAATTTGTCATCTAGTGAGAAAAAAAGGTATGATTTTTGAGCACTTTATATGTGCCAGGGACTGCATTAAATCTTTAACACACAATATCTTCTTTAATCCTAATATTCACTTCATAAGGTAGGTACTATTACCATTCCCACTGAAGCTCTCAGAAAGGTTCAGTTGAGTGATCAGATCCCCAGGCGCTGATTAGTGCAAAGCAGGTTCTCATTCAAGACAGTTCAGGGGATGAAAAGCTTTTCGCTTTAGAAAGTAAAGATTCAATTGCTGCTAATGTGGTCCTCCTGAAATTCAGATGCAATTGATCACTATACCACTTTCCCTCCCTAGTGTTTTGAACTATTAAATTGTGTAGACAATTGTAATAATCCAAACTATTTCCTCTATCCCTGGTGGCTCTTTAGAACTTAGTAGGCAGATACTGTGCCCTGCTTTCTTCTTCAAACTACTCCCTAATTCAATAGTTTTGCGGCACTTGATTTCCAGACCATTTGCCATCCTTATTGCCCTTTTGTGAATAGACTCCAGATTTCTGCTGATCCTCTTAAATGTAAAGTCAAGAACAATTATGGGATCCTGGGTATGATTTAATAAGTAGGGAATACATAGGAAATATTAGTTCCTTTCTTTCAAACAAGTCATACTGGGTAGAGCAATAAATCACTATTTATGTGGATACATAAGTCCCAGTACTAATTTGTATTGTGCTTGCAGTAAACTATAATTCTAGGCATTTTATTTGTACATACACTCTTGATAATTCCTATATCCCTTCTCTTATATTTAATCAGTTACCTTTGTGAACCTAAGTTAGGATTTTACATTCATCATTCCCAATGTCTTATTTTTGGTTAAACTCATTCATTGTCCCTTTAGAGTTCTAACTGTAGGAAATAAACATAGGGATTGACTGTCTTTTCCAGTGTTTGATACACACAAATATGAAAACCCTGTTGATTATATCCCCATCCAAATATTTGGAAAAAATAACAATGTAGACTTGGGCAGGCTCACGAACAGATACGTGATTTGTCAGTACAGCTGTCATCCATTCCCACTACTGCCCACTTCCTCTCAACTGGTACCAATCTGTTAAGCAATTTCCTTTAGATACAGTTTAATCAGATCTTTTTTTCAGTACTCATTTTTTCAATAATGACATCAAATGACCTTCAGTTCATAAACAGCATATCTATAGAATTTCTCTTATCTACAAGCCTACCAATCCGTTTTACAGCGTTTGGATTTATTCCTAATTATTTTATAACTTCTTATTAAGCAATTGCTTAATAAGGGTTTATAATTTTGTCAAGTATTGAATTCAAGCTCTGAAACCTATTACCTTTTCTTTTTTAAAAAAATTTCAAAACATGATTCATTTAAATTACTGATGTAGGCATAAACGTGATTTTATTGAATGTTTAATTAATTTGTTAACCAGAGTCATTTTCAAAACATTTTCACTTGAAACAAAAATAAAAAAGACAATGGAGTTAAAATACATAAATATAAATTAATTGAAAATAATAGCACAAATAACTCAAGTGGAAGAAAAGTATTTTTTTAATAGTAGCAGGTCACTATATTCTCCTAGGAATTTTGTAAGTAATCAAATTTTAAAAATTATTTTCTAATATCCTCTGGAAACTTTCCCTTGATAAAAGAACATTTTTACCTTCCAAAAAATTTAGTATTTTATTGAGTATTTTAGAGGTAAGGATGATAATACACTGTGAAAGAACGATGAAATAGATTTGCTACCTAATGACTCAGCCAGGAACCCATCCATGTCATCTCTATACACATCTAGTAAACACCTTTGAGAGGCAGCTGTGACACTGAGGAAAGGATTTGAAGTTAGGAGATTAGATTCACATTCTGGTTCTGCCAGTTAACCTCTTATATAACATTAGTGTTCCATTTCCTTATCCATAAAACAGAATTAATACTACCAGCCTCACTGGGGTGAGAATATGATATAATATAATGGATTTCCAAGTATCTGGTATAACATTTACATATTGATGATGTCAGTAAGCATGGTTAAGGATCAAATAATAGAATGGTTATTTTAGTTCTCAGGCTGAAAAATATCATCTTGAATTTTAATTGTATTTAATTTAGGACATTTTCATAATTCTCTTTTTCATAAGTCATTTATAATTTCATTAAAAGCCCCTGCCCTTGATCTCTGCATAATCCACTTACAACAAAGTAATATCTGGCATCATTGGAGGACTTGACTGTTAAACAATATGAATATTGCCCGGAGTCAGACTATCAGGTGACCCTCTACTCAAACTACACCTATGTATGCCCAGCAAGTATAGTCCCTAAAGAATTATGGTATTCTTTTACAAAGAGTAATGATGTTGTATGACAATACTTACCTCTAGTCATATTGCTCTTGCAATTTTGGAGAGCTTAGTTGAGAATTTAAATACAGGAAATATAAAAATGCAACCATGTGATACTTCCATCAAATGTCTGTAATTGATAAAGTGCAATGATAACATAGTCTGTCCTCAGGACTGATTAAATTCTAGTACTCTATCCGTCCTCATCAGATTATTCTTGAAAGCATAATTCAATTATGTATGTATGACATGTATAATCATAAACAATTTTCATGGGCTACTTGAAGAACATTCGAATGTGGTCTGAAAGGACTGGTTGTAAAATATTAAGAAAAAGTCTCTATGGTAAATTCATGTTGAAATTTGTCAAGCATAAGTGCTTTGGTTTTTGGTTTACATTGCTGAGATATGAATTGGTGAATTCTATTTGTAAAAGAACAACATAAATATAAATGTAAATTCTAAGGGTCACTTATTCTGTGGGGGGAGTTCCCCCTCTAAAGCATGAAGATAGTCTGACGATTTTACAAAATTGACAACATAAATCACTTTTTCTTAACAAAAATGAAAAGATCTATGATGACTTTAACATAGTTTATTTTTATCAGAGCCGAGTGTTTAGGTTGTGTCTTCAAGCTGCATTTTAATTCTTTGCACAGTGCTTGAGTGAACATCAGTGACCATGGTTTATGTATAGAAAAGGGAAAAAATGCCTGCTGTGATCTCAGTGGCATTTTTAGATACAGCTAGAGAACTTTCAAGGTCAAGAATAAAAAGATCCTTGGAAAATGTACAGCATAAATACTGAATCAATGGAAGAAATTATAAAGGAAAGGCAAGATGTATGTAGTAATGTAAAACTCTAAGACTTTAGTACAATAACCACAACACTTAATATCAGAAAAAATAGTAAAAATATAGGAAATAAAGGAGAATCCAAAATATATAGTAATATACTTTTATTTTCTGAAGTACACAGCCACATTCTTTGTGGACAAAAGATGGCTAAATCTTTTTGACAAAATTTATTTTGCAGATATTAAGGTAGAAATGAAAAAATTGAGCTAACAGCTATTGAGAATTTTGAGCATCTGGGGAAAAAAAGGTGGTTATGAGTTCTGCTGCAGCAGACTTAAACGTACCTGCTCAGCAGCTCTGAACAGAACAATAGAGCTCACAGCTCAGCACTTGAGCTCCTGTAAAGGATAGACTGTCTCCACAAGCAGCTCCCCAACCCCTGTATATCCAAAGAGTCACCTCATAAAGGAGAGCTCAGATTGACATCTGGTGGGTATCCTTCTGGGACAAAGACAGCAGAAGAAGAAACTGGCAGCAACCCTTACTGTTCTGCAGCCGCTGCAGGTGATCCCCAGGCAAGCAGGGTCTGGAGTGCACCTCCAGTAGTCCTACAGCAGAGGGGCCTGACTGTTAGAAGGAAAACTAAGAAACAGAAAGAAATAACTTCATCATTAACAAACAGGACATCCACTCAGAGACCCCCATCTGAAAGTCACCAACTACAAAGACCACAGGTAAATAAATCCACAAAGATGGGAAGAAACCGGTGCAAAAAATGATGAAAACACTCAAAATCAGAATGCCTCTCCTCCTCCAAGGGATCACAACTCCTCACCAGCAAGGGAACAAGACTGGATGGAGAAAGAGTCTGATGAATTGACAGAAACAGTCTTCAGAAGGTGGGTAATAACAAACTCCTCTGAGCTAAAACAACATGTTCTAACCCAATGCAAAGAAACTAAGAACCTTGAAAAAAGGTTTGATGAAATGCTAACAAGAATAAACAGCTTAGAGAGGAATATAAACGAATTGATGGAGCTGAAAAACACAACACAAGAACTTTGCAAAGCATACACAAGTTTCAACATCCGAATTGACCAAGCAGAATAAAGGATATCAGAGGTCGAAGACCAACTCAATGACATAAAACAAGAATTTTGGTAACTAGTGCATTGCTCTCACATATTATT
>CAUYLG010073092.1:0-40151 GCA_963573385.1 Cacajao melanocephalus
CTGAGTCACGTCCAGCCCCTGCACACAGTAGGCCCACACTGAGTCACCTCCAGACCCTGCAGACAGTAGGGCACGCTGAGCCCCCTCCAGCACCTGCAAACAGTAGGGAGGGGCACACTGAGTCACATCCAGCTCCTGCACACAGTAGGGGGGTGGACACTGAGCCACATCCAGACCCTGCACACAGTAGGGAGGTGCACACTGAGCCACAGCCAGCCCCTGCACGCAGTAGGGCCACACTGAGCCACAGCCAGCCCCTGCACACAGTAGGCCCACACTGAGCCACATCCAGCCCCTGCACACAGTAGGGCCACACTGAGTCACATCCAGCTCCTGTACACGGTAGGGAGGTGCACACTGAGTCACGTCCAGCCCCTGCACACAGTAGGGCCACACTGAGTCACATCCAGCTCCTGTACACGGTAGGGAGGTGCACACTGAGTCACGTCCAGCCCCTGCACGCAGTAGGGGGGTGGACACTGAGCCACATCCAGACCCTGCACACAGTAGGGAGGTGCACACTGAGCCACATCCAGACCCTGCACACAGTAGGGGGGTGCACACTGAGCCACATCCAGCCCCTGCACGCAGTAGGGCCACACTGAGCCACAGCCAGCCCCTGCACACAGTAGGCCCACACTGAGTCACATCCAGCTCCTGCACACAGTAGGGGAGGGCACACTGAGCCACATCCAGACCCTGCACACAGTAGGGGAGGGCACACTGAGCCACATCCAGCCCCTGCACACAGTAGGGCCACACTGAGTCACATCCAGCTCCTGTACACAGTAGGGGGGTGCACACTGAGTCACGTCCAGCCCCTGCACGCAGTAGGGGAGGGCACACTGAGCCACATCCAGCCCCTGCACACAGTAGGCCCACAGTGAGCCACATCCAGCTCCTGCACACAGTAGGGGGGCCACACTGAGCCACATCCAGCCCCTGCACACAGTAGGGGAGTGCACACTGAGTCACATCCAGCCCCTGTACACAGTAGGGCCACACTGAGCCACAGCCAGCCCCTGCACACAGTAGGGCCACACTGAGTCACATCCAGCCCCTGCACACTGTAGGAAGTTTCTAGCTCTGGCTCTGCCCATGCCTTCTGTCTGCTTGAAACTCCTCTCCATCCCTCAGCTGGCTAATTCCCACCCATCCTAAAGGCCTGTAAGCCCCCCAGTCCCTGAGGTCAATAGGGCCCTCTCCCACTCCCTTCTGTGATGCCCCCAGCCCCTGCTGTCTGCCCTGTCCTCCTGTCTGGCAGCCACCTCACCAGACTTGCTGCTCCCAAGAGGTGTCAGGGGTGTTTGCTGGCTGAGTCAGGTGGGAACATTCTGGAACCTCTTCCTGGGAGTGGGGCACACTCTGGCCTCCTGGGGCCCAGGGAAGTGGGGATATGTGGTCAGCAGGTGCCAGCAGGCACCCAGGGCCCCAGCCAGCCCAGGACACCTGCACCATTGCATTTTGGCCCACGGGGACCCACCTCCTGCCCTCTAGCCTCCACCTCTACAGGAACTCCCTGCACAGAGCGAGGCTGGGGCCCCGGGGCCAGGCAGCTCACTCCTCTGCTCCTTGAGGCAACTTCCTGTCCTCTCCCCCTTATCTCCCCAGCCAGACCGAGGAGAGGAAGCCGCCCTCTCCCTCCCAGCAGCAGACGGACACACCCCCAGACCTCAGGAAGAGGGGGCGAGCCATGTGAGGGTGGGCCTGCTCCTTCGGGCCTGCCTCCTCCCTCTGCTGCTCCCAGGCCCCCCCAGGTAGCCACGCTGCTACCCTCCTGCTCAGGTGCCTTCGGTGACTCCGTCTCCCTAGTTCAGATCAACTCTGCAGCTTGGCTTTAAGCCATCTTGCCAGCCTTGTCTCAGACCCCTGCTCCCACATCCACCCTTAGCACCTTAGGGACCTTCCATTGACCTGTCTTCTCTATACTCCTCCCAACTTTTACCATGTTTGTGGTTACCCGTCCTCATCTATATGTGTCTAAACCCTCAGCATTTTCAAAGCCAGGCTTCAGTGATGCCTTCTCCAAGAAGTCTTCCTTGATTTCTCAGGAGCCAGTGACCTGTGACTCCTCAGCAGCCAGCCCCTTGCATGCTCCTCATTCTCACCTCCAGCACCCACACTCTGTGTCTGTGCAGCACAGGTGCTGCGTCAGAGTCACCGCCAGACCTCTAAGGCCAGCCCAGTGTATGAAGGTCACTGGAAAGCTGCTCTCTAGGTGGGGAACGCCCTGAAGCAGAAGCCGTGGCGTCAGTGGCCCTCACCACTGCATCTCAGGTCCTAGCACCTGGTCTGGCATGTCTAGCCAATGCAATAAGACAAGAAAAAGAAGCAAGGGGCAAATATTAGAAAGTGAAAGAACAGATGAGCACATCTACGTCCATAAGCGTGTGCTGACCTCCCCATCCAGGAGACACACCAGACAACTCATATTGTATGAACAAGTTTTTTTTTTTTTTTTTTTGAGATGGAGTCTTGCTTTGTCACCCAGGCTGGAGTGCAATGGCACGATCTCCACTCATTACAACCTCTGCCTCCCAGGTTTAAGTGATTCTCCTGCCTCAAACTCCCAAATAGGTGGGATTAGAGATGCCCACCAGCACACCCAGCTAACTTTTGTATTTTTAGTAGAGGTGGGGTTTCACCATGTTGGCCAGGCTGGTCTCGAACTCTTGACCTCAGGTGATCCACCTGCCTCGGCCTCCCAAAGTGCTGCGATTACAGGCGCCAACCACCATGCCTGGCTAACTTTTGTATTTTTAGTAGACACAGGGTTTCACCATGTTGGCCAGGCTGCTCTCGAACTCTTGACCTGAGGTATTTCACCTGCCTTGGCCTCCCAAAGTGTTGGGATCACAGGCGTAGCCACGACCCCCAGCCATGCACAGGGTTTGAAGCCTGAGAGAGGGGCTGGGATTTGCCAACGCCACACAGTGGGTTGGGTTCATGCTAGTCTTGTGCTGCCCCTATTGGCACTCTGGCAGTGAGGCCAGAGGCCCTGCCTGGCAGGGAGAGGGCTCCAGCTGCTCCAGGCCAAGCCCGACCAGCCTGCCACAGTGGCCTCAGCTGGAAGTGGGTTGTTAGGGCATAGGACACGAAACCCCTATTTGCCTTGTAAATGGTTACACCCCACCCAGCTTGTAAGCCTTAAAAGGCATTTTGAGAGCTGGGACTTGCTCCCTGGTACGGGGAAGAGGCTGTTGGCTTGGGGACAGCTGAGGGCAAGTGGTCAGGCCCTGAACCTGAAGGGCCAGCCGTGCCTCCTGTGTGCAGGGGTGGGGGCGGGGCTGCTGGTTCACCCCAGAGGGTGTCCCCAGGCCTGGGGCTGGGTGAAGGTGGCTGGGCAGTCCTCAAGCCGGGCACCACCCTGGCTGTGGGAGTCTGGGAACAGCCTTCCCCTCTGAACACAGGGTCGCTGTGAAGTCAGGGTGGGACAGACAGCGTCTGGAGGTTGCAGGGTCCCTGGTCCCTGGGATAAAGTGGCCGGAAACCTGGGCCTGGCCTTGGCTCTCAGGCTTTGTTTGTGGGTGCCCGGTGCTCCCTGCACCCTCTGCCTGTGGTCCTGGTTTCCATAACAACTCTGGACCGTTGTTGACCCCTGGGGCCCAGCCGTCTGACTTCCCCTCCTCCGTGCCCTTGTGGGTCTTCTGGTTGGGCAGTGCCAGGCCTCCGCCCTGGTGTTCCCTGCATGGGCAGCCTGCCCAGCTCCCTGGGGATATCCTGTCATTGTGGCCCAGAGCCTCGGCCCGGCATCTGCCAGGTCAGCCACAAGTGCTCTGGGTTCTTTCCAGGTCCCCAGGTGAGGCCCGGGAGCCCAGAGAAGTGGGGGAAGTTGGCAGAGGCACCCAGATCCCCAGCATGGCAGGGCTGGGCACTGTATCCCAGCCACCTGACGCCTGGGCTGCGGCCAACCTCTGTGGCAGACGCACAGGCGAGGCTCTCGGATCTATCGCTGGCCTTGCGGGTGACTTTGGCGTGTCCTCTATCTCTGCGCTGCCTCCCTGAAGCCATAACTTACAGCACACCCATTCCCGGCCCAGCGGACCCAGAGGCTCTGTCGGACAGGTGTGAGGGGTCACTCCCAGAGTGGCTGGGTGCTGGGAGTCACTGAGCCTCAGGCTGCCCTCTGGACACGGTGCGGGTGCGGGGTGGGAGGGAGCTTCAGCTGGGCTCTGTGCCCTGGCTTCCAACAACCAGACTCCATGAAAATGTTCACATTTGCAAGTTGGCTTCCATTTGTCTTGAATTCCCTGGACTCACACCCCCTCATTTGCATATCCAAATCAGCCCCGGCCCTCCTGGGTCAGCTCACCCCAAAAGCAGCTCTACCAAAGGCAGCTGCTGGGGTGGAGGGAAGGAGGCGCCGGAGGGAGTCTGCCCTGGGCCCCCCAGCCCTCTGCGCTGTGAGGGTATAAAACAACCGTAGTCAACACAGACGGCACCCTGGCTGTCACAGGCATGGGGCTAGTGCATTGCTTCATCCTCAGAAGCCTTTAGAGCAGGTGCTGTCACACCCAGCGAAACAGGGCCACATGACCCATGCGTGGGAGAGCAGAGGTTTCAGTGCAGGCCACGTGGCCCACAGCCTCTGTGCTGGACAGAAAGAGGCTGGAGTGTCTGTCCCTGGTCCCTAGACAGTGCAAGTTCTGACTCAAGATCCCCGCTTCTGAGCACTGAGTTAGTCATACAACCCTGAGGATGGGCCCGGGGCCTCTTTGGCACCCAACATGCCCTCAGCACCCTCTCCAAGGACCCCAACGTACCTACCAGTCACCCTCGGATAGGTTAAGGACCTCACCTGAGAGGTCTGTTGGCTTTGGTCTTAGCTCTACTGTGTGACCTTAGAGGAATGACTCCACCTCTCTGAACCTCAGTTTTCTCACTGTGAAATGGACAGCACAGTCGTCCCAATTCCACAGGGTTATATTATCAGTGCCACCTAAGACAGTAGACATGGGGGCTAGATACCATGGCTCACACCTGTAATCTCAGCACTTTGGGAGGCCGAGGCAGGTCAGGAGTTCAAGACCAGCCTGGCCAACATGGTGAAATCCCCTCTCTATGAAAAATAAAAAAGCGTTAGCCGGCCATGGTGGTGGGCGCCTGTAATCCCAGCTACTCAGGAGGTTGAGGCAGGAGAATCGCTTGACCTGGGAGGTGGAGGTTCTAGTCAGCCGAGATCGCGCCACTGCACTCCAGCCTGGGTGACGGGGTGAGACTCCGTCTCCAAAAAAAGAAAATGGACACAGAGGGGCCACATGGGCCCGCTGGCTGCTGATTCTCCGTGCCCACCTTCTTCTTGCAGCCACTTCTAGGGACACAGCTGGGGTCAGGCCTCTGTTCCCCAGGACACTCCCGCTCTGATCGGACTGTCTGTGACCTGAGCAGGAAGCCAGCCAGAGGCAATACCCACCCAGATCCTGGAGGCAAGAAGCCAACAGGCGGGAACAAAGAATTTTCCGTGGCTCCACTTTAATGAGGAACTGCCACTCTTCAGGGCCTCAATTGCTCTTTCACCCTCCTCTCCTTCCCCAGATATCCATCACTGGTGGTATTTACATTGGAATTATGCCCAGGACTTCAGGAACCCAGCATGGGTAAGTGGAAAACAATACAAAAGAAAAGAGGCGTATTTTCAAAGGCAGTGTCGGCAAATTTAAATTCTCGGTTTTAAAGCACATTACAAAACAGTGAGCATCAAAACCACGTGGCTTTGTGTTTAAATCAATTCAGCAGGGCTTCTGTCAACTGCAAGTCCCTGCTGAAAAGCAAAGATGAAGATGAAGATGAAGAGAGGGAAGGCCTCTCTTCCCTCAGGAGGCTCAGAGTCTGGGGTGGTGGGTAAGCAGCAGGCACCTAGGCATATGTGGTAGCTGAGAGCACTCTCTACAGGGACAGATCTGGGACGAGATCCTTGCCAGTTACCAGCTGTGTGATCTCGAGCAAGTTACAAAATATCTGTGAGTGTTGGTTTCGTCATCTGTAAAGTGGAAATAATAATAGGTCCCACCTCAGTGGGGTTTGTGAGTTTGAGAAGATACCTGACAGTGGCAGCTGGCTGTGAAACAGAGATGACAGCCCTTTTGCCAATGGAAGCCTGAAGTTGCTCCAGGTAGCAAAAGCACCAGGCCCGGTGCATCAATCATGAGTGGGCTAAGCCGTCGGCAGAGATGCCCTTCTCTCTGCTGGCTACTGGCTTTCCCAGCTTCCCTGGCAGCTAAGGGTGGCCACGTGACCCACCTCTGGCCATTGAATTATAAGAGGAAGTCTGCTGGGCTTCCTGAATAAAATACAGAGGAGGAAGCCTTTGCTTTCCCCACTTCCTGCCTGTGATGAGCTCATGATGCTGGAAGTCCAGCAGCTGTTTTGTGCCCATGAGGCCTTCAGCTTAAGGATGCAAAACCCTCACATGGAGGATGGCTGAGCAGGCGGATGGGGGCATTGCTGAGCTGCAGAATAGCCTGAGATTACTGACTTCCAGACTTCTTGTTCTAAAAGATTATCTTTTTATTATTATTATTATTATTATTATTTTGAGGTAGTGTCTCACTTTGTCTCCCAGACTGAAGTACAGTGGCACAATCTCTGCTCACTGCAACCTACACTTGCTGGATGCTGGCAGTCCTCCTATCTCGGCCTCCCAAAGTGCTGTGATTACAGGCATGAGCTTCTGAGCCCGGCAGAGAGATGATCTTAAAAGCCTTTATTTGCTGGGCACGGTGGCTCACACCTATAATCCTGGCATGTTGGGAGGCCAAGGCGGGCGGATCACAAGGTCAGGAGTCTGAGACCAGCCTGGCTGACATTGTGAAACCCCATCTCTACAAAAATACAAAAAATTGCTGGGCGCAGTGGCTCATGCCTGTCATCCCAGCACTTTGGGAGGCCGAGGTGGGCAGGTCACCTGAGGTCAGGAGATGGAGCCCAGCTTGGCCAACATGGTGAAACCCCGTCTCTACTAAAAATACAAAAAATTAGCTGGGCACGGTGGCGTGTGCCTATAATCCCAGCTGCTCGGGAGGCTGAGGCAGGAGAATTGCTTGAACCCAGGAGGCAGAGGTTGCAGTGAGCCGAGATCGCGCCACTGCACTCCAGCCTGGCAACAGAGCGAGACTCCGTCTCAAAAAAAAAAAAAGAATACAAAAAGTTAGCTGGGTGTAGTGGTGGGCACCTGTAATCCCAGCTACTCAGGAGGCTAAGGCAGGAGAATCACTAGAGGTTGCAGTGAGCCGAGATCGTGCCACTGCACTCCAGCCTGGGAGAAAGAGGGATACTCTGTCTAAAAAAAAAAAAAGCCTTTATTATTCAAAGCAGTTGGGTTCTGGGTGATCTAGTCCTTCCAGCTGAATGCACCCGAGTGCTATAGGCCCTTCGCGCCATGCTTGGCACTCGGGAAATGCTGACTAAATGCCAGCTGTGGCATCACGGAGATGTCACAGCATAGTCGCCTTTATCTCTGTGCTCAGCAGGTAGAGAGGAAGTGAGGAGGGGAGAGTCTGCGGTGTGGGTGACCCCGCCTGCCTTTCCACTCCATGGCTAGGTCTGGTGGAGCCACAGTTCTGCTGTCCCTGCCTCTCTTAGCACCTCACAGGGCACAGATGGCTTCCGGCGCAGGATCCGCTGGAGAAACCAGACTCCGCCAGGCTCAGCGAGGCTGCTGCAACCTCTTCCTGGAGGTTTCAAGGGTAATTCCGCCACCATAGACCCTCCTGTGACTTCATTCAATGTTCTAGCTCAGAGTTAATACAGGCTTGGGTGGGAGATGACTTCTCAGGAGCTGGCAGCGTTCATAGAAAGTGTCAGTGCAGGTTAGGCCGGGCGTGGTGCCTCACGCCGGTCATCCCAGCACTTTGGGAGGCTGAGATGGGCAGATCACCTGAGGTCAGGAGTTCGAGACCAGCCTGGCCAACTAAAAATACAAAAATTAGCCGGGCATGGTGGCAGGCGCCTGTAATCCCAGCTACCCGGGAGGCTGAGGCAGGAGAATCGCTTGAACCCGGGAGGCGGAGGTTGCAGGGAGCTGAGATCAGGCCACTGCACTCCAGCCTGGGCGACAGAGCAAGATTCCATCTTACAGTCAAGGATGGAGCCACCAGCAGGAATACATTTGGGGTCTCAGCCCCTAGGCCTTTCTTTTTAGCTTCTTAGGTTGCAAATACTCTGTAGTTTTGTTTTACTTTGTTTTTCTCAAGGAGGCAGGGCTGTGTAGAGGTGGAAGTTAGGGGCACGGGCCCTGCTCTCCATTTGCCTATCTGAGCAATGGGAGCAATGCCCAGCTCCACCTCCCCTGGTGTTGCGTGGGTCCATGAGGCGAGCTCTGAGCACAGAGCCTGTTGGTGAAAATGCATTGCTCCAGGTGTCCCTGGCGCCAGCCACGTAGCTCTACCTTCATGCAGAGAAGGGCACCTGAGAGCGCAGATGAGGAAGGGGAGGGCCTTGAGCCATCTCGCCCTGTCCGAGAGGTGCTGATAGACCCAGCGTGCAATGCATCAGACATCTCAGACAGAGAGGCGAATCGAATCGCCTAATCCAGCACCCTGCAGAGCTGTCAGGAAGCCGACTGTGGCTCTGCACCTCCCCCTGTGAATGGCAAAAGGGTAGACCCCAGGGTGTTTGACCTGAAAAGGGCCTCTCAGTCACCTCCGCCCACCTCCCCCTTATACAGTGGGAGATGAGGCCGGGGAGGCTGGGGGGCTTCCCGAGGTGACAGGCGAGGCCATGCAGAGAGGGAAAGACGCAGCATTGAAGAAACAGGCAGCACCATCAGAAGGAGGCCAGTGAGGGCGCGTGAAAACAGCGCACACTTGTGCAAAGACATTTTCTACAGTAAACACCCAGGGAAAAGCCACAGAGGAGGGCCCACGTGGTTGGGAGGCACTGCCACGGTGGCCACACTCTTGCTCACCTGCCATGACGCCAGGACCTGGCCTCAGTTCAACCAGCGTGCGTAGTGGAGGAGCACCCGGACCCCGGATGCATGGGCCGAGGGCTGTGGCTTGGGATAGGAAAGGATCTCCCTCTCAATACAAGAAATGTACAGGCTGGGCGCGGTGGCTTACGCCTGCAAGCCCAGCACTTTGGGAGGCTGAGGCTGGTAGATCACGTGAGTCCAGTTCTAGACCATCCTGGGTAACATAGTGAGACCCCATCTCTATAAAAAAAATATATATATATAGAAAAATTAGCTTGATGTGTTGGCATGAACCTGTAATCTCAGCTACTCAGGAGGCTGAGGTGGGAGATCACCTGAGCCTGGGGAGGTCGAGGCTGCAGTGAGCTGTGATCGCACCAGGCAGGGCCACAGAATGAGACCCTATCTCAAAACAAAAGTAAAAACCAGAAATGTATTAGCTGGGAGTGCCCTTAGGTGCTTATTGAACTAACAGAAGGTAAATGAATATAATAAAACCCAGAGCTGTAGGGCGGGAAGGAAAAAAGACTGGTCATCTCTTGGACACTCTGGCCCCACATAACACACTCGACACCCTTTGATCTGGTCTTTCTTGAATTCCTTTTCTTTTTGAGACGGAGTCTCACTCTGTCACCCAGGCTGGAGTGCAGTGGCGAGACTTCGGCTCACTGCAACCTCCGCTTCCCAGGTTCAAGTGATTCTCCTGCCTCAGCCTCCTGAGTAGCTGGGATTACAGGCACCCATCACCACGCCTAGCTAATTTTTGAATTTTTAGTAGAGATGAGGTTTCACCACGTTGGTCAGGCTGGTCTCAAAGTCCCGACCTCTAGTGATCTACCCACCTCAGCCTCCTAAAGTGCTGGGATTACAGGCGTGAGCCACTGCGCCCGGCTGAGCTGGTCTTTTTCGTTGTTGGGTTTTTTTTGTTTGTTTTTTCTGAGATGAAGTCTAGCTCTGTCTTCAAGGCTGGAGTGCAGTGGCTCGGTCTTGGCTCCCTGCAACCTCAGCCTCCCGGATCAAGTGATTCTCCTGCCTCAGACTCCCGAGTAGCTAGGATTACAGGCACCCGCTGCCACACCTGGCTAAGTTTTTGTATTTTTAAATGGGGTTTCACCATGTTTGCCAGGCTGGTCTCGAACTCCTGACCTCGTGATCTGCCTGCCTCAGCGTCCCAAAGCCTGGGATTACAGGCTCAAACACTGCCCGGTCCTGAGCTGGTCCTTTTAACCTGAGACAGTACCAACTCTCTGCCCCTCCCTTCTTCCTGCTCTTCCCCTCTTCACTCTGCGACCCTAGTCAAAAAGCCAGCGTCTGCTGCCCGGACGGTGTTTGAGCGATCTCCCCAGCCCTGACCCCAGGCCTGGTCTGCTCTGGAGTTTTCTCTTCCACCCAGAGCCCAGCCCAGATCTCAGTAAAGATGCATCACAGAGCCCTGAACGCCAGCCCCAGGGCTGAACAGCAAGGCACTGACCAGAGGCCGAGGGTGGACACCGCAGCCTTGCTGCCCAGCCCGGCCGGGGCACAGCACAAGGAAGCACGTGCCCAGCGCCCAGCCAGCGGACATGGCCTGCACATCAAGGGGAGAGCCCTGGGTGCTGCTGCCTCGTCCTCCCTTAAACTCCGCCACAGCGTCGTGGAAACCAGAGAAGCCCCAGAGGCAGATGCCCCTGCCTGGGAACACCCTGTCCTGCTCCCTTCGCTTGGGAGAGAGGCTCTGTCTGCCCTCTGGCAGGGGGCCCTTGCGGGCTGCAGGAATTCGGGGTGTGGCTGCTCAAGAACATGGCCGGGCTTGGGCAGGAGGTGGGTGGTGGGAGAGCCCCTGCTCGCTGCTGGAGAAGGTCCCTGGCCTCAGCTGTGGCCCTAATCGGGCAGGGACACCTTGGCCCTAAGCGGACAGTCTCCTACCTGTCAACCTCCGTGCATCCACAGTGCAGTCCTCACCTCGGCTTCCCCTAAATGAGGGCCTCCCCATCCTTGACCATCTGCTGGGGACGTGGGGCCAGGCCCGAGGAAGGGCTCTGGGCTTTCCCCTCCCCCATCTGCGCCGTGGCCTCTGGCAAGTCCCGCCCACCTTCAGGCTGTCTGCTTTTGTGAGGCATCTCCTGTTCCAAGGGAACCAGGAGCACCTGCTGTAGGATGTTCAGACCCCACCCAGCGCCGGGACAGACGCACAGACACGTTGTGATCAGACACAGACGTAGCCCTGGATGCCCTCTACAGTCAGCTCCCCCTCACCTCCCAGCTGTCTGCCCTCATGCCCCAGGTTGGGGAGTGGGTTTCGCCCCGGCTGGCACAAGACTGGCCTGGAAGCCAGGAGAACCATTCCAGGGTGCACCTGGGGCCCCAACCTACTGTGCAAATTCCAACAAACCCCATCCCCTCTCTGGCCCACAGCTTCCTGTCTTGCATAGAGGCTGCGGGGTCAGGGGGGATGTATCGGGGGGACTAGCTGGCCTGTGAGGCTCTCCCCATCTGGTTCCAGGCCTGTGGTGGTCTACATTGTCTTAGCGGAAGACTTTTGCCCACAAGAAACCTTCCCCAGAGAATCAGGGACTGCTCTAGCCGAGATGGCTGCACACAGGGCCTCCTGAGTGGACAGAGCCTGCCTTACCAGCTGCTGAGCCCTGGGGACTCCTAACCCTCCTGCCTCAGTGACCCTGTTAAAACAGCCAGGCCTGGACAAGGAGGGTCTCACCAACCCTTTGAGCCCACCCACTCCAGGGCCTGGAAAACCTCCCCAGCTGCACCTCTGGTCTCCTCAAGGGCTGCCAGGATCACCAGAACCCCTCGGACCACAGCCCGTTGCCTGCTTCCAGCCTCCATGCCTCCACCCAGCCTTCACCCACCAGCCACCGGCAGCTCTCTGGGTTCACCCTCAGCCCTTTCTTTGTGTTTACTGAAGGCAGATGTGAGGAGTGAGTTGGGGAGGCCAGCAGGAAGCCAGCCACACTCCTGGGATCTGCCAGAGATAAAGAAGCCCCTGCAGGTTCAGCAGAGGCTGAGCTTGACGCAGTGGAGGCGGCTCTCTTTCCATTGCAAGGGCAGAAGCCTGATTCCAATGGGCTGAAGCACAAGGGGAAAAGTATTGGCTTATTTCACTGAAAAGTCCAGGGAATGGATGGCTTCAGGAATGGTGGGATCAAGGGCTCTCAGGTGACATCTTTAAGAATTCACCTCTCAGCTGGGTGCAGTGGTTCCTGCCTGTAATCCTAGCACTCTGGGAGGCGGAGGCAGGAGGATCGTTTGAGCCCAGGAGTTCAAGACCAGCCAGAGCAACACAGCAAGACCCCATCTCTACAAAAAAGACAAAAATTAGCCAGGCATGATGGGGAATGCCTGTAGCCCCAGCTACTCGGGAAGCTGGGGTGGAAGGATCACTTGAGCCTGGGAGGTTGAGGCTGCAGTGAGCTGAAACCTGTTTCCTCTGTGGTGGCTCAGTTTCCAGCATTCTTTCCTCATGGTGCTAACGTGGCTGCCAGCAGCCACACCCAACATCCCACTTGAGTGACCCCCGCTGTGAGGAGATTCTCTTTGCCAATGATTTAATCAAAAGCCTTTGATTTGAGGCTAGACATGGTGGCTCATGCCTGTTAACCCAGCATTTGGGGAGACCAAGGTGGGTGGATCACCTGAGGTTGGGAGTTGGAGACCAGCCTGGCCAACATGGTGAAACCCTGTGTCTACTAAAAATACAAAATTAGCCAGGCGTGGTAGTGCATGCCTGTAATCCCAGCTACTGGGGAGGCTGAGGCAGGAGAATCGCTTGAACCCGGGAGGCGGAGGTTGCAGTGAGCCAAGATCACGCCATGGTGATCAAACTCCTTGATTTGATTCTCCTAATGGGCTCTCACGGGATATGGGTTCTGTGCCCATCCCTGGACCAGTCCCTCCAGTGCTCCAATTGGTTACATGGAGTCATACGCTCTGAAGCCAGTGCAGGAGGTCGGGGGAGGAGAGCACCCAAAAGACAGTCAAGGTGCAGATGTTGGAAGAAGGGGCGCTGAGCAGGCAGGAGCACGAGGGCCACCGCTGCTGGCCGGGATCTCCTTCTGTGGGTACCAAGTGGAGTCCTGCTCTGTATGAGCTGCGGTGATCTCCAGGGAGGAGCAAAGGAGCCACTGAGTGCCTGGTCCCAGGCCAGCCCCAAGCTCCAAGTAGCAACCACAGCTATGGGGGTGCGCTGAATGCAGGGCAGCCCAGAGACTCAGCCTCTCGGACCACGCAGGGGCTGGGAGAGGGCCTGTGGCCTCAGCAGACAAGTCCCTCCTGGGTGGCTGGGAGATTCTTAAGGGAAATGACATTTGATCTGTATTCTTAGAAACAGGAAGTGGTAGCTTCCTGAGAGCAAACTGACCTCATCCCTGAGCCCTGAGATGGCCCCTGGGTCCAACCACTTCCAAAGGGATGTGGCCACCTCTCACGTGGGGAAGCATTGTGGCCAATCCACATTTATTTACTGATTTAATTTATTTTTTGAGAGAGAGTCTTGCTCTGTTGCCCAGACTGGAGTGCAGTGGTGCGATCTCGGCTCACCGTAACCTCCACCTCCTGAGATCAAGCGATTTTCCTACCTCAACCTTCCGAATAGCTGGGATTACAGGCATGCACCACCATGCCTGGCTAATTTTTTGTACTTTTAGTAGAGATGGGGTTTTGCCATGTTGGCCAGGCTGGTCTCGAACTCCTGACCTCTGGTGATCCACCCACCTTGGCCTCTCAAAGTACTGGGATTACAGGTGTGAGCCACTGGGCCTGACCGCTCTGTTTATACTTCTATTCTTAAAGTGAATCATCATCCATTTAAATAAAGGTGTCCTTCATCACCGGTCCTTGGTAAGGGAGTACTGGCTGTGTGTCATAAGCTTTACCTACTGAATCTTCTGATTCTGATGCCTCCGATGTGCTAACACCGCCCATGTGCTAACACCGCCCACGCGCTGATCCCTCCCACACGCTCATCCCTTCTGTGTGCTCCTGTACTGTGTGCCAGCATCTTCCAGGAGCGGACACCTTCCTGGGGACTTTGAAGGGCTTTCACTGAATAGCACAGAGCAAAACTTGTAACCACCTCTACCTTCACCTGGATATTGATGGCTCCTTGCTTTGCACTTGGGTCAAGGTCAGCGTCTAGAAGATGAGGGATGAGGGCTGTCCCCAAAGCCTCCCCAAAATGATAGTTCAGGAAGAAATTCCTGTTGTTTTTCTGCCAGCTTATCTGGGTGGAAGAGCAGGGAGCAGAGGAGCTAGAGCTGGCAGAGCGGGGACTGGGTGCAGCCCTGGCCCTGATGTGCTGGGTGAGTCTGGGGAACTCCGGGGGCTTCAGACCCCCTCAGGGCCCCCTCAGGCCCCTGGCTCCGTGTTGGCAGATTCTTGGCTCCCAGGTGAGCTGGGTCAAGCCATGGCCTCCCTACCAAAGCCTCCGCCGCCACCCCCACCCAGCGGTTCCCATGGTGGCAGCCCCCGGTTCTGTGTTTACTCTGCATGCTGCGATTTTTCCACAACCGGCCGTCGAGAACACAATGCCAGCTTCCCCCAAGGGAGGTGCAACAGAGCCCACGCCCGCGGCCAAACAGCGGATGTGACTTTGCAGCCGGGGCAGACACCGGCACCAGGCATCTCAGACTCCCGCGGCCCCTCCTGGACCAAGAC
Organism: Cacajao melanocephalus; assembly: GCA_963573385.1. NCBI lineage: Eukaryota > Metazoa > Chordata > Mammalia > Primates > Pitheciidae > Cacajao > Cacajao melanocephalus. The sequence continues at coordinate 14,561 of CAUYLG010073092.1, forward strand.
CTCAGCTTTGTGCAACGGGAGCCAGGCCAGCCTGGGGTTCCAGCCTCAGAAACGAGTGTGAAACCCCAAGCAAGTCACTGTCCCTCTGATAGGACGCTGAGGCTGAAATGGATCACATCCTGCATGCAATTCTAAAAGCCCACACCTTTCTCAGCTCTTCCCAGAGAGGCCACCCAGCAGCTCCTGCCCGGTAGCCCCAGACACAAAGGGTCGGGGACTCGGGCAGCAAACGCTTCCTGCCAGAGCCGGCTCGGAGCCAAGCACAGCCTGGCCATGCTCAGGTCAAACCAATAGTGTGGCCTTTGCCCTCGGTCTGCAGTCACGGACCAGGTACAGACCTGGGTTAAAACAGCACTTCACGGACCCTAAGCTTCACTGGGTTCTCTACTCCCAAATGGATACAACTCCCATTGAGAAAAATCCGACTTGGAAAGAATGAGAAAAGAAGCGACATTCAGCATCTCGGCCACCTGCTCCCAGATTTTCCCAGGCACGCGCTGGTCACCGACCCCAGCTTGCCGTAAGTGCTGGCTCCAGGCTGAGGGTGTTGTGTGACTTAAGTCGCTTTATCTCCCTCTGAGGCTTTCGTCCTTTGACTGTCCGGGGGCTCAGAGGCTCAGAGGGGTGAAGCCACTTGCCCAGATGACACACGTGTTTGCAGTCGATCCAGGCCTTGAACACTGATTAATAGCTGGATTCCTGAATTCGTGAACTTGACCCCTACACGATGTTGCCTGGAAATGCTAACATTGATGGTTTTCAGGTGAGGCACGGGGCCAGTTATTTTCCCAGAGGCTGAGAATCATTAGCCAGCTGCTGTAAGCCCTGTGGCCCTCTGAAGGACATTGTCCTTCGGGACCAGCCAAGGTAGGGGTGATGAGGGGCTCCAGGCTTCCTCCTGCCTCAGCCTCAACCCCAAACCCAGCCTCCAAGCTCTTGCTGGAGCTGGCCCTTCCCCTTCGGGCAGTGGCGGACCCCTCCCCTCCCAGCCAGCCTGCCCACCCTGGTCCCCGCATTTGCAGTTCCCTCCCACTTGCCCCAGTTTCTTCCCCTCTTGCTTTATCTTTCTGCCCAGCCTCTGACCCCATGTTATCCCTTCCCAGTCAGCCCCTCCCCACCCTCCCAGACACAAACCATCCATGAACTGGGTCTGGTGTTTAGCGGATCTATCCCTTTCGGAATGGTGTGAGCATATCATCTCCCCAAGGTTCTCAGGGGACCTGGGAGACACCTACCCAGAGGTCTGTTTGGCTCAGACAACTGAATATCCACATGCAAAAGAACAAGTTGGATTTTGGTCGGGCGCAGTGGCTCACACCTGTAATCCCAGCACAGCACTTTGGGAGGCCAAGGCAGGGGGATTACTTGAGGTCAAGAGTTCAAGACCAGCCTGGCCAACATGGTGAAACCTGTCTATCCCCAAAATACAAAAATTAGCTGAGCATGGTGGCATGTGCCTGTAATCCCAGCTACTCGGGAGGCTGAGGCAGGAGAATCACTTGAACCCAGGAGGCAGAGGTTGCAGTGAGCCAAGATCGTGCCACTGCACTCCAGCCTGAGTGACAGAGCAACACTCCATCTCAAAAAAAAAAAAAAAAAAAACACCAAGTTGCATTCTTACCTCACACCATATACAAAAATCAACTAAAACTGTATCAAAGAGCTAACACTACCCAACTTTTAGAAGAAAACATGGGGGTGTGGGCATGGTGGTTCACACCTGTAATCCCAGCACTTTGGGAGGCCAAGGTGGGTGGATTACTTGATGCCAGGAGTTTGCGACAAATATGGCCAACATGGTAAAACCCCGCCTCTACCAAAAAAAAACACAAAAAAGATGAGCCGGGTGTGGTGGCACACACCCGTAGTCCCGGCTACTCAGGTGGCTGAGGCAGGAGAATCACTTGAACCAAGGAGATGAAGGTTGCAGTGAGCCAAGATTGTGCCACTGCACTCCAGCCCAGGCGACAGAGTGAGACTCTGTCTCAAAAAAAAAAAAAAAAGAAAAAAGAAAAAAAGAAAAAAGAAGAAGAAAACATGGGGGTAAATCTTAATAACCTTGAATTTGACAATGGTTTTTTAGAAATAACACAGAAACCATGAGCAACAAAAGGAAATATAAACTGGCCTTCATCAACATTAAAAAGTTTTGCTCATCAAAGAACACTATCAAGAGTGAGAAGACAGCCACAGGACAGGGAAGCATCCTTGCGGGCCTGCTTTCCAAAATCACAGGATGAACGGGGTATTTTATTCAAAGGTTTCTTGGGGAAACTTTTTTTTTTGAGACCAGCGTCTTGCTTTGTGGTCCAGGCTGGAGTATAGTGACTATTCACAGGTCTGATCATGGCTCACAGCTACTTTGAACACCTGGCCTCAAGCAATCCTCCTGCCTCAGCTTCCTGAGTAGGTGGGACTGCAGGCGTGTGCCACCACACTAGGCTGAGGAAACGTTCTTTACATGTTAAAGCATAGTGGTTGAGAATGCAAAATTTACACAAAATGTAGGCTACCGTGGGAGACATTAAGAAGTTTGCGATATGAAGCCAAGCGCTTTGGAGGAATGCAAGTTCAACTTTTTGGTATTCTGCCAATGAGGGGGCTTGTGTGGGGCAGTTCCCAAAATCTTCAGAGATTCTGTGGATAGTAGGACCCAGAGGGCTGGCCTGTTGGGCGGAGCTGCTAGGGAGATCACAGGCAAGGTCACAGGCAGATCACAGGCAAGGTCACTGGCAGATCACAGGCAGATCACAGACAGATCACAGGCAGGTCACAGGCAGATCACAGGCAAGATCACAGGCAGATCACAGACAGATCACAGGCAGGTCACAGGCAGATCACAGGCAAGGTCACTGGCAGATCACAGGCAAGGTCACAGACAGATCACAGGCAGGTCACAGGCAGATCAGAAGCAAGGTCACAGACAGATCATAGGCAGATCACAGGCAGTTACAGACAGATCAAAGGCAAAGTCACAGATCACAGGCAGGTCACAGACAGATCACAGGCAGGTCACAGGGAGATCACAGGCAAGGTCACTGGCAGATCACAGGCAGGTCACAGACAGATCACAGGCAGGTCACAGGCAGATCACAGGCAGATCACAAGCAAGGTCACAGACAGATCATAGGCAGATCACAGGCAAAGTTACAGACAGATCAAAGGCAAGTCACAGACAGATCATAGGCAGGTCACAGACAGATCACAGGCAGGTCACAGACAGATCACAGACAGGTCACAGGCAGGTCACAGGCAGATCACAGGCAAAGCCACAGATCACAGGCAGATCACAGGCAGATCAAGTCACAGACCGATCACAGGCAAAATCACAGGCAGATCACAGGCAGGTCACAGGCAGATCACAGGCAAGGTCGCAGGCAGATCACAGGCAGGTCACAGGCAGATCACAGGCAAGGTCGCAGGCAAGGTGAGTCACAAGGAGGAAACCTGGGGCTTATAGAGCTGTGGACGCTGCAAGGCCGAGATTGGCCTGCCAAGTCACCCCCTGAATCTCTGGCCGCCCGCAGCACCTGATTCACGGAATCCGTTGGGCCTCTTTTGGTTCTAAGTGACAGAAACACAACTCAGAGTAGTTGAGCAAAAATGGGAAACTCTTGGCTTATGGGATGAAACACCCAGGGTAGCTGGCCTCGGCTTGTCTGTGGCAGGGGACAAGCATCAATGCATGTTCCTCTTGCCCTCGACAGGCCGAGGCAACCCCAGGAGACAAACTGCTCTTTCTCCACCGTTGGGGCAGACGTCCTGGGGCCGCGCCTTGCTGGGCTGACTTGGGTCTTGTGCGGACCGGGTGCCCACCCATGGGCCAATCACTGCAGCAAGTGAGGGAGAGGCTTCGGGTGGCCGGGCCGGAGTCATCAGCCTGCTGCTCGGAGTGAGCCACAGGGAGAAGAAGACGTGTAGGGGACGAGTGCAAATGGCAAGAACAACAAGGCTCACACGACAGAGAGCGAAACACACAGGCCTGGGTGCTCTGCTCGGTGTGGAGTGGGCGTGAGGCCAGGCCCGGGCGTCAGCCTGCAGGGCTGTGCGGTGTCCCAGGCCCAGAGGGCTACCCCGGGTCAGGGCTCCGTGAGAAGCAGGCAGCTCCTGTTTGTTCCAAACTCCCAGTGCCTCTCAGGCAACCTGGAAAAACACAATTCCCTAGCAGGAAACCCGCCACATATTCCAGCCTGGAGCTCAGAAAGCCAAACCCTGTGAAAAATTTAAAAGCAAAACTTGAAAATGCCAACTCTCACAATAGAACATCAAAAAAAAAAAAACAAAAAAACCCCTTTGAGACCGGGGCACAGTGGCTCATGTGTGTAATCCCAGCACTTTGGGAGAACGAGACAGGCGGATCATCTAAGGTTGGGAGTTCAAGACCAGCCTGACCAACATGGAGAAACCCCGTCTCTACTAAAAATACAAAATTAGCTGGGTGTGGTTGTGCACACGTGTAGTCCCAGCTACTGGGAAGGCTGATGCAGGAGAATTGCACGAACCTGGGAGGTGGAGGCTGCAGTGAGCTGAGATAGTGCCACTGCACTCCAGCTTGGGCAACAGAGCAAGGCTGTGTCAGAAAAAAAAGAAAAGAAAAGAGAGAGAGGAAAGGAAGGAAGGGAGAGAGGGAGGGAGGCAGAAAGTGGCGGCGGAGAAAGAAAAGGAGAAGAACGAAAGAGTAGGAGGAAGAAGAAGGAAGGAGAAGAAATAATTGTTCACCTACCAGATTGGCAAGGATGAAAATGAATGAGAAAATGAATGAGAAGGCATCATCTTGGCTCACTGCAACCTCCCTCTCCCGAGTTCTAGCAATTCTCGTGCCTCAGCTTCTGGAGTATCTGGGATTACAGGTGTGTGCCACCACCCTCCCCCACTTTTTTTTTGGTATTTTTCGTACAGATAGGGTTTCACCATGTTGGCCAGGCTGGTCTTGAACTCCTGACCTCAGATGATCTACCTGTCTTGGCCTCCCAAAGTGCTGGGATTACAGGACTGAGCCACTGTGCCCGGCCAACATATTCTAAGTGTATTCAAAAATAAATATTTATAAATCCATTCGTTCAACTGTCAACCTAAATAACAAACAGGAGAGGCTGTGTAAAAGGAAGAGCCTGCCGGGCGCCGTGGCTCAGGCCTGTAATGCCAGCACTTTGGGAGGCTGAGGCAGGTGGATTGCTTGAGCCCAGGAGTGTGAGACCAGCCTAGGTAACGTGGCAAAAACGCTGTCTCTACAAAAAAACACAACAACACAAATTAGCCAGCCATGGTGGCGTGCACCTGCCATCACAGCTATGTGCCAGGCTGAGCTGGGAGAATCACTTGAGCCCACGAGGTTGAGGCAATAGTAAGCTATCATGACGCCACTGCCCTCCAGACTGAATGACAGATCTCAGCATTGTTTTTTGAGATCCTGTCTCAAAAAAAAAAACAAAAAACCCAAAACCACCAAAACAACAGTAAATAAACACATGCATAAAATAAATACAAGTAAAAGATATTATTCCCAACTAACTGACACACAACTAAGATTTGGTAAGCGCCTGTAGGGTCAGGCCCTGTGCTCTCAATTGGGCACAAAATGATGAACAAAACAGGTATTGTCTCTGCCACCATGGAGCTTACAGTTTAACAGGGAGATGCTGATACAAAAAAAAAAAAAAATCCATGTCAGGCTCTGTACACATGTGATCAGTGCTGTGAAGACAGAGTAACGGGCGCCGTGGAGGACAGCCTCCCAGATCCCCGGGATCCCTGCCTCCTGGAAGTCAAGCCCGTATTTAATACTGTCCCCTTGTGGTGGGGAGCGGGGGCGGGCAGGACTCATTGGCCTGCTGGTCACAAACACTAAAGCGGAAGTGATGGAGTGGCCTCGGAGATTGGGTCATAAAAAGACTGTAGCTGGCCGGGCACAGTGGCTCACACCTGTAATCACAGCAATTCAGGAGGCTGAGGTGGGAGGATTGCTCGAGACCAGGAGTTCAAGACCAGCCTGGACAACACAGGAAAACCCTGTCTCTACAAAAAGTAAAAAGATTAGCTGGGTGTGGCGACATGTACCTGCAGTTGCAGCTACGATGGGTTGAGCCTGGAAGTTTGAGGCTGCAGGGAGCCATGATTGTGCCACCACCCTCCAACCTGGGTGACAGAGAGAAAACCTGTCTCAAAATAAATGACTGTGGCTGCTGGGCAGGTGGCTCACGCCTGTAATCCCAGCACTTTGAGAGGCTGAGGCAGGCAGATCCCTTGAGGTCAGGAGTCTGAGACCAGCCTAGACAACATGGTGAAACCCCATCTCTACTAAAAATACAAAAAAGGTAGCTGGGTGTGGTGGTGGGCATCTGTAATCCCAGCTACTCGGGAGGCTGAGGCAGGAGACTCGCTTGAACTCGGGAGTTACAGGTTTCAGGGAGCTGAGGTTGCGCTTTGCACTCCAGCCTGGGCGACCGAGCGAGACTGTCAAGAAAAGAAAAAATGTCCCAGTTCATCATGCTCTAGAATTTATGTGACGTGAATTTGGCTTGCTAGTATTTTGCTGTGTCCATTTGGATTTCGCATCCATGTTCATAAGAAACATTGACTTGTAGCTTCCTCTTCTTGGGATGTATTCATCTGGCTTTGGTGTCAGTGGAATAACCACCCTCATAAAATGGATTAGGAAGTGTTTTCTTCTTTTCTATTTTTTGAACAGTTTGTGAAGAATTGGTATTAATTATTATTGATTGATTGATTTTGAGATGTAGTCTTGCTCTGTACTGCCCAGGCTGGAGTACAGTGGTGCCATCTCGGCTCACTGCAACCACTGTCTCCTCAGATCAAGCAATTCTCCTGCCTCAACCTCCCAAGTAGCTGGGATTACAGGCACCCACCACCACGCCTGGCTGATTTTTTGTATTTTTTGTAGAGACAGGGTTTCACCATGTTGGCCAGGCTGGTCTCGAACTCTTGATCTCAAGTGATCCACCCGCCTCGGCCTCCCAAAGTGCTGAGATTTTAATTATTTTTTAAATGTTTGTTAGAATTTTCCACTGGAATCATCTGGTCCTCAGCTTTTCTTTATGGGTAGTGTTTTGATTATCTCTATTTGTTGTAGCTATTCAAATTTTGTTTCTTCTTCAGTGAGTTTTGCTACTTTACATCTTTCTAGAAATTTGTCCATATCATCTAAGTTACCTATTTTGTTAACATGAAAAGTTGATGGTATTCTTTTATGATTTTTTTATTTCTGTAACGTTGGTAGTAATGCTCCTTCTTTCACATCTGATTCTCATAACTAAAGTCTTCCCTGTTATTTTCTTGGTCAATCTAGCTAAAGGTTTTCAATTTTGTTCGTCTTTTTATAGAGCCAGCATTTGGTTTCACTAATTTTCTCTGTTTTTATATTCTCTATTTCATTGATTTCCACTCTAATCTTTGTTCTGCTTCCTTAGGCTTACTTTGTTCTTCTCTTACCATTGTCTTAAGGTAGAAAGTTAGGTGACTAATTTGAGATCATTATTTTAATGTAGACCTTTACAACTATAAATTTCCCTTCTGCTAATAAGTTCTTCCCTAATAAGGACTACTTTAGTTGCATCCTGTAAGTTTTCATATTTTGTGTCTTCATTTTCATTGACCTCAAATTATTTTCTAATCTCCCTGTTGGTTCCTTCTTTGATGTATTAGTTATTTAGAAATGTGTTAATTTCCATATACTTGTGAATTTCTCCAATTTCTTTCAACAGAATAATGACTTCTAATTTCATCCCATTCTGGTTGGAGAACATACTTTGTATTATTTCTATATTTTAAAATTTATTGGGCTGGGTGTGGTGGCTCATGCCTATAATACAGCATTTTGGGAGGCTGAGGTGGGAGTATTGCTTTAGTGGAGGAGTTCAAGACCAGCCTGGGCAATATAGTGAGACTCCAGCTCTACAAAATAAAATAAAATAAAATAAAATATATTGAGGTTTGCTATTGCCTAGACTATGGTCTGTTCTGGGCAATATTCCATGAGTACTTGAGAAAATGTATATTCTGTTTTTGTTGGGTAGAGTGCTCTATAGATATCCATCAAGCCTAATTGGTTTATAGTGTTGTTCAAGTCAATTTTCAGGCTACTTGGGAGATTGAAGTAGGAGGATTGTTTGAAGGATAAATTCAAGACCTGCTTGGGAAGCATAGTGAGACTGATTCCAAAATAAATAAATAAATAACCTTCAGTTTCCTTGCGGCTCTCCTACCTACTTCTATCCATTACTGAAGGTGGGGTCTTGGAAGTCTCCACTATTATTGCTGCCTATTTCCCCCTTCATTTCTGTCAGTCTTTGCTTCATGTGTTTTGGTGCTCTGCTACTAGGTGCATATATATTTATAATTGTTATCTTCCAGATGGATTGACCCTTTTATCATTCTAAAATGTCCCCACAAGCATTTTTTTTTTGTTTTGAAGTCTATTTTGTCTGATAATATTAAAGCTACTTCAGCGTTCTCGTGATTGCCCTTTGCATGATATATATTTTTTCCATACTTTTGCTTTTCATCTATTTGTGCTTTTAAATCTAAAATGTTTCTCCATGGACAGCATATAGCAGAATCTTATTTTTTTTTTAAATCCAGTGTAATACTCTTTTGATTACATTGTTTAATCCATTTACATTTAATGTTATTGGTATACTTGGTATGCCTGCCATTTTACTTTTTGTTTTCTGTCTCAAGTCTTTTCTGTTCCTCATTCTTCCTTCACTGCCTTCCTTTGCATTAAGTGAATATTTTCTTTTTTTTTTTTTGAGACAGAATCTTGTTCTGTCACCAGGCGCCAGGCTGGAGTGCAGTGGTGCAATCTCGGCTCACTGCAATCTCTGCCTCCCAAGTTCAAGCAATTCTCCTGCCTCGGCCTCCCGAGTATCTGGGACTACAGGCACGCACCACCACACCCAGCTAATTTTTGTATGTTTTAGTAAAGACGGAGTTTCCCCATGTTAGCCAGGATGGTCTCGATCTCTTGACCTTGTGATCTGCCTGCCTCGGCCTCCCAAAGTGCTGGGATTACAGGTGGGAGCCACCGCACCCGGCCAAGTGAATATTTTCTAATATAGCATTTATGTTTCTATAATAATTTTTTAAAGTATATTTTTGGCATTTTCGTAGTTGTTGATCTAGGGTTTTATAACTTTTTTTTTGAGACAGCATCTCACTCTGTCACCTCGGCTGGAGCATATGGCTCACCACAGGCTTGACGTGCTGGGCTTAAGCAATCGTCCTACCTCAGTCACCTGAGTAGCTGGGACTACAGGCATGTACCACCATGCCTGGCTAATTTTGTTTTTTGCAGAGATGAGGTCTCACTATGTTTCCCAGGCTGTTCTCCAACTCTTGAGCTCAAGCTACCCTCTTGCCTTGGGTTTCCAAAGTGCTGGGATTACAGGTATGATCCACTTCACCTGGCTATACATTTTAACTTACTAGAATCAGCTTCAGGTTTATTTTTTTATTCTTATTTGTTTATTTATTTTGAGATGGAGTCTCACTCTGTCACCCAGGCTGGAGTACAGTGGCACGATCTCGGCTCACTGCAACCACTGCCTCCTTGGTTCAAGCAATTCTCCTGTCTCAGCTTCCCAAGTAGCTGGGACTACAGGCATGTGCCACAACACCCAGCTAATTTTTGTATTTTTTAAAGTAGAGATAGATTTTGCCATGTTCATCAGGCTGGTCTCAAACCCCTGACCTCAAGTGATCCATCTGCCCCAGCCTCCCAAAGTGCTGGGATTACAGGCATAAGCCACTGCACCTGGCCTCAGCTTAAGATTTTTATTAACTTTAATTTTAATGAGACATAGAAACCTGACTCCTACATACCTTTTTTCCTTTTCCCTCCTTTTTGTGGCATTATTGTTACAACTATCACATCTGTAAATGTTACGAGCCCAACGATAAATAGTTATAATTACTACTTTATTTTGTTTTTTACAGAAGCTGAGAAAAAAAAAGGACTGTAAGTATGTATAGCTTTTAGTATATTAATCCTATTTTTTAAAAATCATTTCTAGTTCTCTTCATTTCTTCTTGTGGATCTGAGTTACATCTGGAGTCATTTCCTTAGCCCGGTACAGCTTTGCTCCCACCCACCTTTCTTGTCTTGCTTTTGGTAAATATATTACTCTTTATACGTAATAGGTCTAACAATATGTTACATACATATTTATATAGCTGCTTTTTAAATCAGTTAAGAAAAATGGATGCATACTGTCTTTTATAATTGCATAATTACCTTCACCACTGCCTTTTGTGGATTCCAATTGCCATCTGGGGTAACTTGCTTTTAGCCTGAAGAACTTTCTTTAGCATGTCTAGTAAGGCAGGTTTGGTGGGAACACATTTACTCAGCTTTTGTTTATCTAGGAATCTCTTTTGCCTTCATTTCTGAAAGGTGACTTTGTTTGAGATAGGAGTCTTGGTTGACGGATCTTTTTTCTTTGAGTGCTTTGAATCTATGACCCTATGGCCTTCTAATCGTCATCGTTTCTGACAGGTCAGCTGTTAATCTTATCGCAGTTACCCTTAAATGACAAGTCATTTCTTTTCTTGCCGTTTTCAGTATTTCTGCTGTTGTTCATCTCTCTGTGCTCACCCTACATGGATTCATTGAACTTTCAAATGTGTAAGTGTTTATCATGAATTTGGGACGTTTTTAGCCATTATGTCCTTAAATATGTTCTTCCTCCCCTGTCTCTCTCCTCTCCTTCCATTACTCCCATTTTGCATAGGCTGGTAAGCCTCATGCTGCCTCACATTTCTTTGAGGCTCCCTTCATTTTTTCTTTTTTTTTGTTTTTTTGAGACAGTCTCGCTCAGTTGCCCAGGCTGGAGGGCAGTGTCACCATCTCGGTTTACTGCAACCTCTGCCTCCCAGGTTTAAGTGATTCTCGTGCCTCAGCCTCCTGAGTAGCTGGGATTACAGGCGCATGCCACCGCGCCTGGCTAAGTTTTGTATTTTTAGTAGAGACGGGGTTTCACTATGTTAGCCAGGCTGGTCTTGAACTCCTGACCTCAAGTGATCTGCCCACCTCGGCCTCCCAAAGCACTGGGATTACAGGTGTGAGCCACCGTGCCTGGCCTTGCCCCGTGTAATTTTGTCTCGAATTACATTGCCTGATACTGAATAACTCTGATTTTCTGTTTGTATCTGCTTGATAGACTTGTGCTCATTCTTCCGCATTTCACCTTTTTTTTTTGTTTTGTGTTAAGAGCAGTTGTTTTAGATGTCTCTCTCTCCACTTCCGTTGCAACTTTCTATACTCGCTAGTGGATAAACGGCCCGCCACATTTGGGGGCACCTGGCCTGGCTGGTAGTTGAGTGGTTGAACTGATGTGTTTACAAGGCTCACAGTGGCTGCGTGGGGGCTTCCGAGGCCCAGTTTCTGCCCATTGTCACGGATGCCATGTTGCTCAGCAATTCTGAGACGACAACACAAACTCATGGGTCTCCAGGTAGCTTTTAAAACAGTAAATTAAATCACAGCTAGAAGATACCAGTCAACAGCTTGGGAAGCCTCATATAAAGAGTGAGAAGCTCTCTCCACTGGGAAATCGGCGGCGGTCAGTGGCCAGGTGGAAAAGGAGGAGAGAATCATCACCTAGTACTCTCATGTTTGCCCTCACCTTCCTGAAAGCCCAGGGGGAGCAGGGCAGGAGAATGAGCCCAGGGAAAGAGGAGGAAGAGGCAGGATGGAGGGCAGGGAGAGAGACTCACCTGATATCTTTGAGCCCCTGGAATTTAGCTTTGCTTGGAGCTAGATGCAATCCTTGGGCTTTTCAGTTTTGTAAGTCAATACATTTCCGTGTGAACTTAGTTTGGAGTGACCTTAAGGAATCCCAACGCTTCCTGGGACAGTGCCTCCAGATCGGAAGTCTGGAAGCTGGCTGAGCATGAGCAAAGCTACGTATGCAAGAATCCCAAGAGAGAAGAAGAATTTGGTAACGGCTGCAACCGTTGGCATCTGTGGCTTAACTGGACGCTGTTGAGGCCTTTTTATTTCTGGAATTTTTACATTTCCCTTCCATACGCCGTCCATATTAATATGATGAGAAGAGAGCTGTGACATTATTTCAACCTACTGGAGCGAAATTGTGGCATCAAGTTGGGTCAGAAATGCTTCCCGCTGAGGTGAGAGGAACCTTGCCACGTTCTCTCTCCCACCCGCCTGGAGATCGGTCGTTCTAGGGCTCAGAGAATGGAATGAAGGAGTCAGAGTCCTGTCCTTCTGCCCCCACGGCCCCAGAGTGTTGGCTTCTCGGCCTCCAGCTTTTTACCTGATGGCGGCAGAACTGTGTGGGAGGCCAGGCATCTCGTCTGAGCAAAAGGGGAGTACCGAGGAGCAGGGCTCCCTCCCAGAGCCTCTGGGAATGCAGTCATAGAGCCGCCTTTTTACTGGAAAGGGGTCCCAATCCAGACCCCAGAGAGGGTTCTTGAATCTCATGCAAGAAAGAATTTGAGGCGAGTCCATAAAGTGAAAGCAAGTTTATTCGGAGAGTAAAGAAAAAAAGAACAGCTACTCCACAGGCAGAGCCACCCTGAGGGCTGCTCATTGCCCATTTTTATGGTTCTTTTTATTTATTTATTTTGAGACAGAGTCTCACTCTGTCGCCCAGGCTAGAGGGCAGCGGTGCGATCTTCACTCACTGCAACCTCTGCCTCTTGGGTTCAAACAATTCTCCTGCCTCAGCCTCCTCCTGAGTAGCTGGGATTACAGGCGGCCACTACCAGGCCTGGCTAATTTTTGTATTTTTAGTAGAGATGGGGTTTCACCATGTTGGCCAGGCTGGTCTCGAACTCCTGACTTTGCGATCTGTCCGCCCGGGCCTCCCAAAGTGCTGGGATTACAGGGATGAGCCACCACCCCTGGCGTATTTCTTGATCATATGCTAAACAGGGGTGGGTTATTCATGCTTCCCCTTTTCAGACCACATAGGGTAACTTCCTGACGTTTGCCATGCCGTTTGTACACTGTCACAGCACCGGGGGGAGTGCAGCAGTGAGGAAGAGCAGAGGTCACTCTCGTCGCCCCCTTGGTTTTGGGTTTTGACTGGCTTCTTTACTGCAACCTGTTGCATCAGCAAGGCCTTTATGACCTGTGTCTTGTGCTGAGCTCCTATCTCATCCTGTGACTCAGAATGTGTCTGGGAATGCAGCCCAGCACATCTCAGCCTCATTTTACCCAGCCCCGATTCAAGATGGAGTCGCTTTGGTTCAGGCATCCCTGACAGCCTCACTGCGAGAAGGGCCGGGACACAGAAGTGAGCTTACCTGGGGAGGGGGGGGGCGGTCACTGCAAGAAGGGCTGGGACACAGAAGTGAGCTTACCTGGGGGGGGGGGCGGGGGGGGAACTTAATCACGACTTTCCTCAGGAGCTGGTAGAAAGTCCTGCCTTTCCTGAGATTAAATGAGCCACAGTCACCACCTGGAGAAAACAGGATTTTGTCAGCAGGGAAGGAGGGGAAGGGCAGGAGAGGGAGCTAGGGAAGGCGGAGGGCCGTGTCTGGACCCGGCTTCCATCTGAACGCCTGGGCTGCTCTGGCGGTTCTGCACGGAGCCCAGCCTGGGTGTGTGGAGGGCATGTGTTGAGTGGATGGGCGTGCACTGGGCGTGCACTGAGCGCGCCTGCGTGGCAGCCTTGGCTGGGGGCCTGGGCTCCCCACCTGTTTCCGTGTGCTTCTTGATGAAATCAGGAGACTCAGCTGGTGTTTCTCTTCAGTTCTAGAAGCTAAGGCTCAACTCGCCTCGGTTCTCTGTGCCCTTCTTAGTCCACTGGTGCTGGCTTAGTCTCAGCAGTGACCTTAGTCACGCCAGCCACCAGCCAGGCAGGGCTCAGATGGACACGCCTGCTTTTCAGAGTGAAGCCCCAATGTGCTCCGTGACAAGGTGAGGCGTGGAGGGTGTAAATATTTGCACCAGGCCCTAGAGAGCACCTCCGGATCGGCACAGGCCTGGGAGCACCCAGTCCTGCCGAGTCTCACGCTGAACCCAGTCTCTCTCTGGCCTGAGGGATGGCGAGGGCTGAGGCTGGGTCCAGGCCCTGCCTGGGGCTCCCCCGACAGCAGTCTGGGGCTTTGGGGGATGAGTCAGACTCTGTCAGACTGGAACGAATGGCCCTCAAAGGCTGGTTAAACGCAGCCCCGGCAAGAAAGCACTCTTCTCTAATTTGCCAGACAGTCCTCAGCCCCAGAATGCGTCGGGGAAGGGGACAGGGCAGCGCGTGGCAAACCAGAGACTGCAGGGAGGAAGAAGTGGGAGGCCCAGGGACTGGGAAACCTCAGGCCACACCTGGGTCAGAAACAGGGTGCAGAGGCCGGCGGGAAGGAAGCCAGTCCCTGGAGGGAGGCAGGCCACTGACTGGGACCTGCTTTCCTCTCCCCGCTCCGCAGTGTCCTCCGGCTACCAGAGCGGGCCAGGGCTGGCGGGGGGCCAGGGCGCCTTGCTGGGGAGCAGAGACCCCGGAAACCTCCACGTGGCCGCACAGAGGGGTGAACCCAAGCCGTGGGATCTCGGAGGAGCGCGGGCCGCGGGCGTGGGAGGATGGCCTGGAGGAAGGTCTGCAGCAGCTTTCCATTCCTTTCCAGCCCGATTCTCCGCCTCGCATCAGTTTGGGCGCGGTGGAACCTCCATGCCCAAGTTCCACGAGACATGGCGGGGCGGAGGGAGGCGGGAGAAACGAGTCCACACACAGGCGTACCTTATTATATAGAATTTGTACAATATATTTCTCATTTGTATATTTTACTCACAACTTATCCTTTTTACAGGCTGAACTCACTCAGCTGATAAAATCAAAATTCTTTCTTTCAACCAAATAAGAAAAATTCAAAATCGTAAACCCGTAAGAAAACAAATTAAAAACGGTGATGAAAATACGTCACTCCTCTGATTAGGAACAGCGTCTGTTTGTACAACAGGCCTGCTCTGGAACGGGGTTTCTTTACAGCGTAGGCACGTGGTTCCAGCTTTGCTCTGCGGGATTGGCCTCCTCCGGCCTGGGGCTCCTGGAAAGCGCCGGGACGCGGCGGCGGCGGCTCGGCAGCGCCACCCGGTGGCCGGAGGCGGAGGTTGCCGGGCGGGGCGGGAGAGCAGCCGCCGCCGCCGCCGCCGGCGGAGTCGGGCGTGTTCCCGGCCAGCTGCAGCGCAGAGCCCGGAACAGCAAGGGCGGGGAGCGGAGAGCAGCTCTGAGGAGCCCAGCGTGTATTTACAGCCGATCTTCCTGACGGGAGGGAGGAGGGCTGAGTCTGAGCAGCGGGGCCTCTCCCCAAAAGCACCGAGACCTGTGTCCTGTGAGACCTCCGGGGGTCTTCGGGGAGCAGAATGTGGGGGGAGCTAGAGGGGTGCAGGCACCTCCCAAAGCAAGGTCTGTTTGGCAAAGAGCGGACGCCAGGGCGAGGGCCTCAGGCCACGAGTTTCAGGGCTGCCCCATGCGTTCCTGTCTCCCTTGAATCCCACCCCGTGATGGTTCCACCTGAACTCCGGGGCTTGGCCGAGAACCCGAGTCGAGCGCTGTGAAGCCCACTGCACCTGGGCGTCCTGGCCCACAAGGCAAAGGTGCTCATAGGAAGATGCTCCCGACCCGCAGACTCAGGCCCTTGCAATTCAGACCTCTGCAGACCCTAAGCAGAGGGGTCTTGAGAGGCCACAAGCCTGGCTTGGGTGGTGGAGCCCCTTCTCTGGCCCTGGCGCTGTGTGGTGGGATGTGCTTCGTCCCCACAGGTCCCACTGAGGCCAGCACGTGGCCCACACGCCAGGCCTGCTTCATGCTCCCAGGCGTGCTCTGGAGGAAGAGTCGTCATCAGCACTCCAGGGCAAGACTAAAACCACAAAAAGGGAAATGTAAAACAGCACTGACTAGAACTAATGTAGTTATTGCTACAAGGGACAGCCAAACAGCCACGCAGAGTCCCAGAGGTGGGTATGACGGACTCCCATGACTGTCAAGCAGAAATAGAATCGTGTGGTGTTTACTCTTAAAATCAGATATCCTCTGATCATCTTCAAGGTACGGAAGCGCAAGCATATTCCTCGAGTTCCGGGACTTTCACATGATTCGTCCTCCTGACTGGTCTGTCTCCAGTCACGCCCTCGAGGCCCCCCAAGGGAGACCACCACCAGTGTGCTTCTGCTCTAGAAACGTGAGGCGGCCACTGGAATATGTTAAAACAACACCTGGAAACTGCAGCTCTGCTGACGGGCGCTGAGCGGATGCACGTGGGCACCTGCCGGCTGCTCCCAAGCGCACGTCTCCTCTTCGAGGAGCTCTCTGGGAGGGCACGGCTGTGCAGGGAACCCACGCGACGCCTGGTCCGGCACTGGATGCTTGGGGATCAGTGGTGGCCAGGAGGGGCTCTCGCCAGGTTTGGTTTGGTTTGGATTACCCGGTCAGAAGAAGCAAAAGCGAAGCGGTGGTCCCAGGCCGGGCCGCTGCCGCTGGGGGTCTTGCTGGAGAGGCCGATCCGGGTGGGCTGTGCCTCCCTCTCGAGGCAAGAGCAGGCAGTTCCAGCTCGGAGACAAAACTCCGTCCAGAGAGGCTGCTTCCAAGTGTGCTGGGCCCATGGCCCCGGCAGGGGCAGCCCCTGGAGAAGGGTGCTCTCTGGACCTTCTCAGGGGCCCTTTCTGCAGCATTCCGCATGGCTTGCTTATTCTCAGCACGCTGCAGCATGTGCTTGTGTCCAGCCTGCGCGCGGGAGCTCTCGGAGACGTGGCTGCTTGGCGTCCTAACTGGAGCGGAAGTGAGCTCAAGGAGAGCTGGGCACTGGTGCTACAGGCATTTTCCTGAATGAGGTTACATGTCTGCTCTAAAATCCCTGTGACAGATTAGCTAGCCCCATGCACACCATACTGAGGGCTAACACTCCACATTCCAGAGGCGGGTCGCCTTGTTAGGGTAGTTGATGGCCAGGCTGATGGCAGCAATGTTCTGCAGAGCCTGTGGAGGGAAAAAGAGTTGTCGCCAAGGTCAGGAGCCACTCACTGCCTCGTTTGCTGAGTGCTGATAATAAGCCCTCAGCTGAGGGCTGAGGACGCGGGGATGGGGGAGGGAGGCCCTGAGATGAACCAGATGTGTTCCCCTCCCCCAGAGGCCCACAGGGTGGAGGGAGGGAGAAAAACGCTATTAAGACCACGTGAAAGCTCCAAATGTAAGGTAGAAATCATCCCTGCCCAGAGGGGCTGCGGGGGCTCAGAAGGCAGTGTGCAGAGGTCTGGGAAAGCCGCGCAAAGGTGCAGGTGGGAGGGCACGGCACGCATGGGAAGCCAACAGCCAGCGCTGGGAGCAGAGGGAGCAGAGAAACGGGGCCAGGAAGGCACTAGGAATCAGATGGCCTGGAGGCGGAGGCAGGCCAGTGAGGCCTTCACGGTCTGGGCAGCAGGAGAGTGGTGGTGGCCGAGGGAGGAAGGGGACTGGCAGGGAGAGGCGTCGGGACACTGGTGCAGTACACTCGGCAGGCTGAGGGGAGGGTCAGAAGAGCCAGAACGCAACGGAGACTGTACGGGGCAGCAAGAGGAACCCGCCCACAGGCAAGCCGCCATGCTGAGCTGTGGGGCCAGGACGGTCCAATAGGAAAATTTCATTATGTGATGTCATGAAACCCGGGGTGGCAGTGGCAATGTTGTAGGCAGCTGCTGGGGGGGCAGGGAGTTTTTTCTCTGCCTACAGGTCTCAGGTGGATTCACACAAACTTCTCCTTGCGTGCGGGGGCATTCCCACTTCCAAGCATGTGTCAAAGCCTAGGGCCGGAAAGAAGACCCTTTTCCCGCAAAAGGGCAGCGTTCCGAGAACACTTCCCAGGGACAGAGCGCCGTTCTGAGGCGGGTAACCCTGTGAGCCTTGGTGTCCGCAGCTGTCCTCTGGGGGGTTGTTGGGCCACAAAATGTAGTCTGGGGCCAGGGAACTCCCGAGACCCTTTTGGGGTCTGCAAGGTTCATTTTTCACTTTCCGTCTCGCGAGTATGCAGTGGAATGTTCCAGAGCCTGACATGTGCAATGACTGAGTGCAGAACAGAAGCAGATGTGAGAACACAGCCGTCTTCTGTTAGGCCAGGCGTGCAAGAGGTCTGCAAGGATGGAACCCAGCGCCGCCCTCTGCAGTAATCCCTTTTTTTTTTTCCCGTCACCTATTTGTCCCAGAGCACTCAGTAATTACTTTATTTTGAAAAGTTAGTCGTTTTTCACAAGACGTGTTACTGATATTAACACGAAAGTGGTTCACGACTTAAAAAAATAGATAAAGGTTTAAACTTGTGCTTATTTGAAAATGGAAAACCTCGTTTCTCATGACACATGTGGATGCACATCTCCAAAAGCTTTCTGAGCTCCTCCATCAGTGAAAAGCGCAAAGCGTCCTGAGACCAAACAGCTGTCAGGAGCTCCGCTACCAGAGAAGCAACTCACATCTAAAAATATGTGAGATCTAACTCCACGGAAACTTCCAGAATCAGCCAAACTAAATTTAAGGCATTGGTTGTTTTGGTTTTAAAGACACAAATTCTTCTGACCCCACAGTTTAGATGAATGACTCTGATAAATGGCGCTCGTGCACGCTCTCTGAGCACCAGGAGGAAGCGACTGAACTGGGATGAGCTCTGTGTAAGCTCCGGGTGGATTCTGTCCTAGTCAGACGCAATGCGCAGAGTTCTCTGCCCTGGCAATGGTGAGATGGTGGCACCCCACAGGGGTCAGCTCTGCTGGGGTGGAGACAGTACCTGTGTCGCACAGCGGAGAAGGTGGTCGTCCGTGGTGAGGGCCAGCAGGTAATCCTGCAGCACACCGAGCTCCTGCAGAGAGAGCAGGGGCTGTGAGCGACAGTGCCAGAGGCGCGGCATGGCTCTCCCAGACCACCTGGGACACCTGCCCACGAAAGTAGAAGCCTCTTGCGGGTGGACGCTTACTCACTCCGCCAGGCCCACATGGCACTGCCTTGCTCAGAACCTGGCAGGAACCTGACCGGCAGCAGCCAGGTGCCCAGTGCCAGGCCGGGACCCTCCTCAGGCCAGCTTCCTCATGTGAAAGGAGAGGGCAGCTAAAGAACTCTGAAAGGCCCTTTCAGCTCCCACATTCAATGAGTCTATTGTGCTGAGGGGAAAACAAGGAAGAAGCAGAAAGAAGCCATCCTTTTATTCTCTAAACTCACTGTTGGAAAGGGCTGCTCCCGGGCAGGTTTCCCCCTTTGGCTCTAGGCCTGACAAAATAAGCCATGTCAGAGCTGACCTGAGCCTCAGACTCTCAGCCATGCCTGTCCTGTGTGGCCCGCTGAGACCCCTCAGGCTCAGATGGGGTGGCAAGTTCTGCCCAGGGTGGCAGAGGGAGCAAAAGCCCACGGGGACACGGGGCTCCCTGTGCAGACCTCAGGCCTCACCTGGGCACGGTTCTCGGTGACGAAGAAGAGCTCCGTGAGGGCCCGGTGCAGGGGAAGGAGGATGCCGGGCTGCGTCATGTCCTCAAACAGCCCGTACTCCATGTGGGTAAAGAGCTGCCACAGGGGCTTCAACAGTGCGAGGTCACACAGATCACTGCAGGAGGAACCCGGAGGTGGTCAGTTTACTGAGGGCCACGCCAAGGTCACACGGCTGACGGCTGGCAGGAGCCGCAGCTCAGACCCTCCCTCCCCCGCAGCTGGTGTAAGTGATTACAAAACAGTCTCACCTATGCTCCCCACAAAACAGTCACCAACAGCAAAGAAGGAAAGGGGCAGAACCTAAACTTCAAAACCAGGCTCCAAGGGAACAGGAGGCCCGGAAGTGTGCGCACGGGAATTACTGTGCACCTTTAAAAATGGATGTTGTGGGCTAGACATGGGGGCTCACACCTGTAATCCCAGCCCTTTGGGAAGCTGAGCTGGGAGGATCACTTCAGCTCAAGGGTTGCTCTGGGAAACAGAGTGAGACCCTGCCTGTCCAAAAAATTAAAAACAACAACAACAAAAAACTAGCTGGGCGTGATGGCATCCAGCTACTCGAGAGGCCGAGGTGGGAGGATCGCTTGAGCCCAGGACTTGGAGGCTGCAGTGAGCCATGACTGCACCACGGTACTCTAGCCTGGGCAACCGAGTGAGATCTTGTCTCTTAAAAAAAAAAAAAAAAAAGTTGGCTGGGCGTGGTGGCTCATGCCTGTAATCCCAGAAGGAGGCCAAGGCGGGCGGATCACGAGGTCAAGAGAGAGAGAGACCATCCTGGCCAACATGGTGGGTGAAACCCCGTCTCCACTAAAAATACAAAAAAAATTAGCCGGGCAGGTTGCTGCACGCCTGTAGTCCCAGCTACTCAAGAGGCTGAGGCAGGAGAATTGCTTGAAACCGGAAAATGGAAGTTGTAGGGAGCTGGGATCGCGCCACTGTACCCCAGCCTGGCAATAGAGCGAGACTCTGTCTCAAAAAAAAAAAAAAAGTTTTGGAGACTTTCCAATGACAGTGGGAACTCATTTCAAAAAAATATTAAATGAAAAAAAGATGTAAAACTTTACATACAAAGTACAATTCAAAAATAAACTGCATATACAGTATTTTCTCTATGCAAATGAAAAACCACAGGAAATAGACGTAGCAAAAGTTGTCGCCAGCAGCGGTCCCTCTTGGCCTTCTAGGTTTTCTACAATGCTCATTGCTTTTATCATTCGAAAAGAACACTTAAAAGACAAGCGTGGTGGCTCATATTTGCAGTCCTAGTTACTCAAGAGGCTGAGGTGGAAGGGTCACTTGAGCCCAGGAGTTCACGCTGCAGCAAGCTAGGGTGGTACCACTGCACTCCAGCCTGGGGCAAAGAATAAGACTCCATCTCTAAAAAAAAAATTAAAGATAACAAAGACGGCCAGGAGGGGTGGCTCACAGCTACAATCCCAGCACTCTGGGAGGCCAAGGTGGGGGGACTGCTTGATCCCAGGAATTTGAGACCATCCTGGGCAACATTTGGTGAAACCCCGTCTCCACAAAAATTACAAAAATTAGCTGGGGGTGGCGGCATATGCCTGTAGTCCCAGCTACTCAGAAGGCTGAGGGGAAAGGATCACTTCAGCTCCAGAGGTGGACGCTGCAGTGAGTTGAGATCGTGCCACTACACTCCAGCCTGGGCGAAAGAGCCAGACTGTGTTTCAAGAAAAAAAAGAAACAGATAACGATGACTACCAGTGTTATGATTTTAGGCTTGGCTTAGGAAACACAGAATATGCTTGGAAGGTTGCTCAGGCAGAAATCTTTTCCCGAAGTAAAGCAGAACCCCTGCTGAGAGAATGAACTGAGGTGGTTTTTTTTTTCTGTTTTACTCAGAGGGAAGCTGTGCTTTAATTCCAACTCGATATCCTTTGGAGAAGGAAAATTATCAAATAAATAATATTCTAGAACTTCTTACATGGCCATATATATATATATGTATAAAATGTTGGATTTTGCTTTTTTTTTTTTTTTAAAGAAATTTGCTTTTTCTGACTTGAAAAATTATTGGGTATATTTAATTGTTATCTTGAAGCCAATCCCTTTCTCCCAGAGGAATAAATCTTCATAAAACAAACAGATAGCTTTATAGCTGGGTTTTCAGAGAAACATCAGCATGTGAAGTAAATGCACTTCGAGCTAAGAAGGTCCCTCTCCTGAGGGCTGCCCCGTCCCTGTGTGGCCTCAGGGTCAAGCCCTCAGGCAGGCCCCTCTCTCACTCTACGAGGAGGAGGAGCACGCATGAAATAGCCTAAGGTGGCAAGGCATGCTGGGAGTTCCCTCCAGGCTCGGGACAGAGGGTGCGGGAGTGTCGCCACTGGAAAGAAGGTTGCCAACGGAGAGCAGAGTGTGCAGGAGCACAGGGCTTCCTTCCCGCTGCTGGCAGGGAGGGCCCCCAGCCAGGACACCATGGAGAGGTTACATGCTTCATAAGCATTGCTTGACCAGGCTGTTCTTACTGGACTCTGCGCTCAAGTGAGCAGAGCTAAGCCCGTGTGGGGCCAGGTGATCCTGTCTGCGTCTGAGGGCATGGGGGTAACAGCAGCACACCCAGCTCTCCCCTCTCTCTCTGCGCTGCCTATGGACTGACTACACAAGCCATCAGGTTCTCTCCCCTGACTTTGAGAGTCCTTTATTATTTTAATGACATCTCCATATTCCATGAGAAGACAACATATTACTTCAAATATCATCACCACACTCTGGCTAGCATTCTGTGTGTCTGTCTGTGTGCCTTAGACATGCAGGAAAGAGGAAGAATGAACCCTGGCAGGTAGGTTCTGAGCAAGGAGGGTGGGGCCAAGTATACAGACAACAGGATTGGCACAGCCACTTCCACCTTCCCTCACAGATGAGGAGTAAGGTACTTATGTCCACAATCCCCAATTCTATTCAACACTGCATGTCCAACCTAGTGCAAAAGGCAGGAACAGTGCCTGACTGCGGAGAGGAAGAAATCATACTCACTTATTTACAGATGACGTGACTGTACCCCAAATAATCTACAGAGATAGTCTTAGAATGAACAAATTTAGTTGCTTTATTAGGCAAAAAAAAGAAAAAAAAATTTAAGGTCACTGGCTACAAGGGCAATATACAAAAATTAATTGTACATCAGCAAAAACAAAACTGAAATAAAAAATGCCAATTGTAGCTTCAAAAACATTAAATACCTAGTAATAAATTTAACAGAATGTTAAGTCCTCTACATAGAAACCTATAAAATGACAGAAGACCTCAATGACAGAGGGACATAAATAGACAACTATGTAATGGTTGTGGATTAGCGGACTCGGTGGTCTAAAGATCTTGATTCTCATCAAATTCATCTATAGTTGCACCAGCCTGGACAGAGTGAGACGCCGTCTAAAAAAAAAAAAAAAAAAAGATCTAGAGAGCCAAGTGGAGAGCCGTATGGAACAAAACTAACTTGACGCCTACCCCTTCTATCATACACCAACATGCATTCCACAGGCAGATACTCCTCTAAGTGTGAAAGGAAAACACGCTTCTAGAAGGTAATACGGGAAATATCTTCATGACCTTCGAATAAGGCAAACCTTTCTTCAACAAGACACCAAGAACGCTATCATAAAGGAAATGACTGAAAAAGTGGAAGCCATGAAAATTACAGATGTCTTTTCAAAGACACCACCAAGAGAGTGAAAGGGCCAGTCACAGAGCAGGGACACATATGCCTGGCAAAGGCCTCACATCCAGGACATGGACGGCTTACCTGTGGCTGCAGCACCGCACAATCCTCAGAAGTAAGTGGACGGCTTTTAACCGCTGATGGCCAGTCTGGCGACAGGCCACGCCCACCAGCCATTCCCAAATTTTTGCCAATGGGAGATGAGGCACAACCCTTTCTTCTAACAACATCTGCTTCAAAATCTCGAATCCTGGCCAACACCCAAAACACAGATATATAAACAGAGATGTAATAAGTAGCAGTATTATATAAAGTATAATAATTGTGTACATTAAGAATTATACATTTTATAAACTGCCCAAATTTTAAAGAATAGGATGAAATGATTGTGATCATTTAAATTCGACTGAAATTAAGGCTTTTGTAAAAATAACACAGAAGCAATATTTTCAGTTCCTCCTCCTATCAAAACGCCCTGGCAAATCCTAAGAGCACAAGCATCTTTTTCTGGCCCTGACACAGTGCCTCTCAAGCTGGCCATTCAAGTTTCAACTAGCCAATGAAATCATACTTAAGAGTGACAGGTGTGGGGGTTGTGACACAAATTTGTGAAAGTGTGAGAGACAAGTACCTGCTTTGATTTAACCAAGATCAGTGACAACATGGCACCCAGAGCCATGGAGTGTCCCTGGCAGGCAGATGGTGCCAACGAAAAGCCCCGAGCACACACCTGTCTGGAACCGCCCCAGGTGTCCGGCCGTCACGGTGAATTTGTAGCCCCACTCAGTGTTGCTCATGTCGGAGGTGAAGCGGTAATACAGAGTGTCTCCTAGGCACACAAGAATCAGGCAGATCAGGAAGTGCAGCAACAGGAATGGCAACAGAGGTGTTTCTGATGAAAGGTACTACACCCCTTTTAACATTCTCTAGTAAGTTCCCTTCTCAATATCAAGTGTAAACACTGCCAGCAAAGAACCTATATCATCGAGTATTTGTTTCACTAACCTGGAAGTTCAAAATCTTTCCACTTCTGCTGAGACCCGCTGAAGCTGTGTCGGTCTTGCTGGAAGTCACTACTGCTGGACATGGCTAACTCGTCGCAGCCCTCCTCCGTGTTGCACTGAGAGTCGAATTTGATTGAGAGGTAGATGGCACCGGGGATGTGAACTTTATCCTAGAGAGGGAAACAAAGAACACCTCTGTTGACACTGCTCGCTGGACGTCTCCTGCAGCTGCCCCGTACCGAGTCCTGCGGCTGGACCCGGGGTGTGAGAATGAGGAAACCACGGTCCAGCTGCGGTGAGGAGCGTGCACAGGCTGCAAATGTGGCGGGACGGAGGCACGGCGGGGCAGGTGACACAGGGCTCCCCGAAGGAGTGTCGGGCTACTGTGCACAGTGAAGGGGACGGGGAACCCTGTCGGGAGAAGTGGGAGTGGGAGGCAAGGTGACGTGAGTGCCTGTGGCGCATCTCAGGCCTGGGAAGGCGCAGCACGTCAGGGATGGCAAGGAGCTCGGCATGCTCGGAGTCAAGGGTGTCTACGTGGGCACATATGCTTGCGAAGTAGGAACAGGGACAAGACATGACCCCAGAGAGGTTGGCAGGGGCTGACACTGAAGACCCTGTGCCCTAAAATGAGGCACTCAGACTCTGGACCACAGGGGAAACCCCAGAAGGCTTTGGTGAGGCTTGCACGGTGGTGGCATCACTGACAGCTGGTGTAGAGCAAGGCCAGGCTGAGGCAAAAGTGAGTAATCAGAAAGTAGCAGCAACAGGAACCCCAGAGAAGGGCAGGGAGTGTCTAGGGTCGGTGGAGAAGACAAGGCCTCTTGGGGGTCGAACACGGTGGCTGACCACATGTGCCTGTGTGCAAGGGAGTGGGGCTGGAGCCCAGGAACCAGGCGAGAGAAGAGGCTTGGAAGGAAGACAGTGAGGAGGTTATACTTCTGAAAAGCAAAATCTCAGCTGGCCAATCACGCAGTTCTAAATTGGCTTCCATCCTCCGCCATCGCTGCTGTGGGTGCCTTCCGCTCAGATGCACATGCCTCAGCAACTCCGCCATTTCTTTTTTCCTCTCTAGCATTTTAAAAAGTGCTAAAGGGGGCCAGGTGAGGTGGCTCACGCCTGTCATCCCAGCACTCTTGGGAGGCCAAGGCAGGCAGATCACCTGAGGTCAGGCGTTGGAGACCAGCCTGGCCAACATGGTGAAACCCCATCTCTGCTAAAAATACAAAAATTAGCTGGGCATGGTGGTGGGTGCCTTTCTTCCCGTGACTCTAGAGGCTGAGGCATGAGAATCACTTGAACCTGGAAGGCGGAGGTTACGGTGAGCTGAGATCACACCACTGCACTCCAGCCTGGGCGACAGAGAGCGACTCTGTCTCAAAAAAAAAAAAAAAAAAAAAAAAAAAAGTGCAAAAGGGAAACAGATGGCCTTAAGTCAATGAGAATAATGTAGGCTGCCCCATTCATGCCTCATGAAAAAACCAACCACCCTC